>JAATLQ010027400.1:0-38287 GCA_013421005.1 Heliconius erato x Heliconius himera
ATAGTTATATTGACTAATATTAAGTATATTTGTATGTAGGTTTATTATCATTATTACCGTAATATCTAAATACCGCACCCGAATTATTTCTTTTAACATCTCCTACATTCAAGGGTTTCTGGTAGAGATCTCTATTAGAGATAAGTTATCCTTTGTACACATTATTTCTGTTTGTTATATGATTTCTGTACTTTCTTTTTTGTGTGGTACATAAATAAATGAAAAAAAAAAAAAAAAAATGAAAAACGTTTAAACAAATGAACGTGTAGGGAATTGAAAACGCGTCTCATGTGAAGCGCTCTAACCACTAAGCCATCCGCTAAGAACGTATCCAACATCCACTCTAACACTCGTCGTTTGGAAAAAAATATGTAAATGTCAAAGAAAGCTTTCGAATAAATAAATATTGTTGAACTTTTTTACATTTATATATTTTATAAAGAAGTATATTTAAGCAAAGTTTGATATTTCTACAACTTTGAAGTTGAGTCACGAGAAAAATATAAAATTGAATTTTATAGGAAAGTTTGTTGGAAAAAGATATATTTTTTATAACAAAAGATGCTAGGACTTGATTATTTATCATTATACACGTTATACACTGCTTGAGGCCAGAGGTACAAAAGCGCGGCGTTAAGATCTGTCACATAACGCAATGCCGCTAGAATTCGGCGAAAAGTGAACTGAAAAGAAAGAAGAAGTGAAAAGTCTCGACAAAAGGCCCCCAAGTTCCTTCTGCTCCCCTTTTTTGATGGGCAGAAGGAACCTGAGAATCGGCGTGAAAGCGAGATATAGCATGAAGCTAAAATAATAATAATAATAAAATATGGACTTTCGAAAAAACATATTTTATATTTGGCTTACAGAACAAAATCTACACGAAACGCATAATAGCCCCAAAGGGATTGTATGGAGTAAATATGTATATAAGTTATGCTCTGTCTGTGTAAAAATACATTGAAGCCCGTACAAATACACAAAAATTGAACCCCGTATTTATACACTTGTTGAGATCCCTTTTTCATTCTTAAATTATATATCTACCTATAAATGAATGCTTCTACAGATCGATCTCACAATAGAGAGCGATTTATAAAAACGAGCCTAAGTATATATATAACAAAAACCGAACAAGCGCGAGCCGGGTTTCCTATAAAAGTTGGAGATTTTTCTGAAATTCAAGCTTAGCTTAGCCAGAGCCCATTCATGTGATTTCTCATTTGAACTAACTTTGGCTTTAAAATCAATTTTTGCCCCTCCTTTACATTTTTTCAGGAAATTATGGGGGCCGTAGGTTTGAATTTCAACGCGATATCTCTAAGTGTTCTTGACAGACAGACAGACAAAGTGATCTTATAACGGTTCCTTTTTTCCTTAAAAGGTACGGAACCCTAATTATATACTAACTAAATTACATCAAAACGCTCTCATTTATTTCATAGAAAAGCAATATATGTGAAATCGATATTAGTTTAGTGAAGCGAAAAAAAGAATATTCAGCACCATACTGAGAGACATCCCTGTAATTAATCTTTGCTGGAGTAAGGGCGTCTTCACACGAACCGAGAATAATATACATTACGTTATTATATAAATTATATATATATTATCTTTTGTTTTAATAAGTTGTACGTAAAAGAGTATTTCCCACATAGACTGTTGTGCGGGATACACTGTGAATAGAACTCGTAACCATCGTTTTAGGTCAGGCACCTCTTGGCCGTTGTACTATGGTATTATAATAAATAATTAAAAAAATAAATAGCTTCACTCTGTATCCTGTATATAGCAAGGTAGGCAGAGGGTACTCAGTTCAGTAGACACTACGCATCTCGTATTTTACGGGCGTTCACGTTGGTGCCAGAGCGAAAGAATAAAAATATTAATAATTCTATATAGATATAACTAGCGGCTCGCCCACGGCTTCGCACGCTTAAAATACATGATTATTAATTTAATAAGCAGAATTGAAAGAAAGAAAGCTTGGCAACTATAATAACTTCTAATATGATTTTTTTACGACATTATCGTCAAAGAATTTTTGATTGTTTTAAATAAAAAAATACGACCATTGTTGATATTTGATATTTATAAAATACACATAAAGCTAATTATTTATTAAACGTATATATTTTTGTAACTTTATGTTCTTTTTACCTCTATAATATACTCTGTTAAATGTGCTGATGTCAGTGAATAATTTAATTTACTCATTCAGAAACAGCCTTAAATGTTAAATTATTGATTTGAAGGATTCATAATATTCTTTATAAAATAACTGTAATAATTGCATATTAACTCCTGTACAGTTTTCAAATTAGTTACATATATTATATGAACGAACCAACCAAAAAATCTTTGTATTTACTTGGTATTTCTTTCAAGATCGTTCTTTATCTCTGTGTTGAATTAATTACGACTTCTTTCAAATGACGATAACTTTTTTTTAATGAACCGATTTTGGTGAACTAAACTTTAGTAAGTTGAGTTAAAACAAAACAATTGGTGAAATTTTCAAGTAAATCGGTTCAGTACTTTCAGAGAAAAATGCGGATAAAAATATGTCGACAAACAGACAGACAGACAGACTAGAATACTTTGATGCTTGTCGGTAACCAGGGTCTGATGATGAAGCTAGATGATGATATTTCAGGTGTTATAATGTTTTTTTTTTAATTTGTTATCTCTACCAAAACGTATGTCGCTTTTATTTATGAAAAAATTGAATCTATGATAAAAACTCAAAAAAATCTCGCTCTGGTAGCTAAATAGAGCGCGGCGTTGAATCCCGCCACTCAATACATCTTAACATTAGGCCTTTGCCTACCCTGCCGTATGCGGTATAAGCTGTATAAAATATATTTTTAAACAATCTTTTAAGTTTTAAAATGGAATTCCAATAGGTTAAATATAACACTATTTTTATGAGCTCAAGTTACATTGAAGTTTACAATTTGCAGCTAAAGTTGTAGAGCTAATATTGTGATTTTGTGATTCTCAATTTCCAAGACAAGCAAAGGATCTTCTTTAGCTATTCGAACCTTAACCTTATATTTTTTCCGTATGATACAACACTATTGACTACTTTTCTTAAAAATATTTTAATTAATAAATATGACTTTTAAAAATGAAATAAACTTAAGACTAAGCATAAGAAAAACGCAAATATAGATGAAGATAATGTTAATTTAACACAATAAATATCAAACGTGCTAAATTAATAGATACCAGTAAAATTAATATAAAAGAGCTTGGGTTCTACCTAATATCATAAATTAAGTAGAACCCAGGCTCTTTTGTACTAATTTTACTGGTATCTATCGTAGATACAACATTATCATATTTATTTAATTTTTCAATTCATGGGTTGGTTCTTTTTAGTTTAATTTGCTTGCTAAAAATTTACTTGTTTTCGTTTTGATTTGCCTAAATTTTTTTATTAAACGTGTTTTAAGAATTTTTTTTATGCTGACTAAAAATATATAGTATAAAAATACTAAACGCTGAAACTAGACTGATTCTCCATTTTTTTATACATATAAAGCAAAACTGCGGAATTATTGTTTTATTGCATTAGTTACCCCCATTATTTATTATAAACATGAACCAATTTTGCATACATTAATAAGAAGAATAATTATGACTACGTTTTTGTGAATTGGTCTTTGTGTGTCAAAATCAGCCTTTTGATGAGGGTAACTTTACAGACAAGACAGACTACAAAATACAGATTTTCATCTATACTGATATATTTAAAAAGTTTTATGTGAATGTCTGTGGATGAAAAGTATTATGAGAGCACTAATATAACACTCTTGATAGTTACCCAGATTGACTGAATTTATTTTGTATTTATATTCCCTTTCGTTGACGTAAGGTCGTCGTGACAAGCGTGTGATTGTAAAAGCGACGGTTTTGTGCTCGATCCCTACTCGGGAAAAAAAAAATATCTTCATCTCTTCGTTCTGGTAACAAGGCAAAGCGCGACGTTGAGTTCCGCCAATCAGCACGCAATGTCTCCAGAAAAGAAAGACGGAATGTCTTAATACTAGGTTCCCTCTACCTACTCTGCTGCCTGCAGGATGCAGCGTGAAACTAAAAAAATGTAATTGCACAATAACAACACCAAATAGCATTAATTTTTAATTTTTAAAGTATTTTTTAGCTTCATTCTGCATGAGGGAGGGAACCTAGATATTAGACTTAGCAAACTGTGTTCTCCACTTTTCACACAAGTTTCAAGACATTTGAATGGCGAAATTTAACTCTGCGGCATGGCTTACATGGCGTAGCTTACATGTACGACGTATTTTTTACAACTCTTCTGAGGTCATAAATATTGCCTGGTTAAAATGTTTTTCACTACGAACGACAGCTACGGACTTAATTTTAAAATACCGATGGACACGTTTGATGTGTGTTTAATTTATTACAATTTAAAAAATATTGAAAACAGGAATTAGAAATTAATAACTATAAACAATATTTCTCGATTAAAGTTAACCGAACAAATAAATAGGAACATTCCCCACCTCCGTAAGATTAAATCAGCATCCACTTGTGTAATTACGCAATCTTCGTATGTATCTAAGGAGCTCTAAGAGGGCTCTACAGAGGAATGCAATCGATATACTGTTCCGGGGTTGGCGCTAAGTGCAATTTAACCCATTGACTGTAGAATAAGTAATAAATGAACTCCTAGCAAAATAAAAAAATTAAAAAACCACCCGGCCAAAAGTATCACTATCACGTCTTGGCAAAGTACTTGCAGCTCTTCTAATTACCGCGATGAACAAAATTAAAAAAAAAGACCGTACTTAAATCAGCTTATCAATTCAGGAGCTAGATGCTACAGACAGACGGACACGTCAAACTTATAACATCCTCCTCTTTGCGTCGGAAGTTGAAAATAATAGTAAATCTTAATTTATTTTTTTTTCCTGCAGAGCGTAGAGTTGATAGCGTCAAGACACTTCATTCTTGACTTTTCGCCTCAATTCGAATGGCGGAACTTAACACTGTGCTTTATAAAAATAAAAATATAATTAAAATACCTCACTGCGTCTCTCAATTTATGTCTTCTTATAAATAATTTATAGTCTGTACCTACATTTAAAAATTATTTTTTTTAAATGAAAATTTACTATAAGGGATTTACTTTAAATAGATAAATAATTCGCAAGATATTTATGGATCATATGAAGTAGCTTAATTTTCAAGGTTTACCAATAATATTTTTTTTAGTTTAACGGCTCAATGACTCAAGAAAAAAGACTAAGCAATACAAAATCTTCGCCAAATCATAATATAGTTAATATAAAAAAAATATAATTTATTTACTAATTGAATGAACTTCTTAAAGTTACGGCCCTTGCCGTAGCTACTGGCAAGTAGCTAATAAAAAATAATAAGGAATTATTGATTTAGAACTTTTTAAAGTACTTTCAGTCAACGATAACTCGAACAAAAAGCAAAATGTCGGGAACCAGGAGCATGGCTTTGAGGAAGAAATTAAAAATACTTTCGCATTTCTTACTAAAGTTTAGTGTTTTAAGTCACACATAAATCTCGTGTAATAAATGTCAGAAACTTTTTAATGGCCGACTTGTTCGAATGTTAGTTTTTGGGCCAATACATCTAAGAATTGAGGCTGTCGTGGCGCAGCAGCACAGAGTCTGACTTTAAATGTGACAGTTATTGCTTCGATATCAATAATTTTTGTTCCTCACTCTGGTTAGAAGACAAAGCGTGGCGTTGAATTCCACCACTCAACTCGCAAAATCTCGAAAATTGGATAATGCGAAAGAATGTTAACATTAAATTGATTTTGAAATATCCTCTTTGAGCTAAGTGAAATAAGTAGGTACTTATGTTATTTTATGTTAAACGATTTTAACAGGATTAATCGCGTTTTATTTTGGGATTATACATTTTTCAAAACCCGACGTTTCGAACACTTATTATTAACTTATTTTATTTTTACTTTCAAGATTTATTCCGTGTATAGTAGGGTAGAGAGAAAGAATATAGTGTCAAGACACTGCGTGTTGAGTAACAGAAATGTGCTCCAGTTTTTTTTTCTGTAACATATTGAGGCGCAGGGACTGTAAAATCTAACTGTAAAATCGATTAGTTGTGGATTCGATTCCCACTCGAGGAAACCAAATATTTATTTACATTTATATTTTCATTTCTTCTCTCTGGTATCGAGATAAAGCGAGGCGTGGAGTTCCGCCACTCAACACGCAATGCTTCCAGAACTCGGCGGAAAGCGGGGAATGGAGTGTCTTAACACTAGGTTCCCTCTGCCTACCCTGCTGTGTGCGGGATACAGTGTAAAACTGATCTGTAATATACATGTATAACATACCGCAATAGTGTTAGAGTTACAAATCTATCCAGATTAACAAAATTATCAAAAATTTAAAATTAAAATCTACTGCCCGCATAAAATGAACTGTACTAGCTAGGGTAAGGGATGCAAGTGAGTAAAATAGGGGAAGCCTCAAAATTAGAGGAATCAGATATCGATGCCGAGACCCGCATTTGATAGTTGACTATTCACATAACTTAAAACTTTTTCGTACCTACATCTACTTATATCTACTTAAATAAGAAATTTTACAGCAGTTATTTGTTGAAACTGTATATAAAGCCTTATAATTGTATTTTTATCTT
Organism: Heliconius erato x Heliconius himera; assembly: GCA_013421005.1. Classification (NCBI taxonomy): domain Eukaryota; kingdom Metazoa; phylum Arthropoda; class Insecta; order Lepidoptera; family Nymphalidae; genus Heliconius; species Heliconius erato x Heliconius himera. Next base: position 6,679 of record JAATLQ010027400.1, read on the forward strand.
TAAAAGATTTTAAGAATTTCAAACAACAATCATCATGTGGTCAGACTACGTCCAATAGCATCACCGCCGCATTCGTCGCTTTGAGAAAATTTACTAGTTAAGCTGATTTTATTTCCACAAATACTCTTATACAAAAAAGAATTATAGTAGAGTAAAGTAAAACTATAAATTAACTTTCTATTAGTTTCTTAGTTTTTTTACAAAATTTAAAAATGTAAATTAATGAAATTACTTAACGTAATTTTTTCCCTTTGTAAAATGTTTTATACTGTAAATTCTATATTTATTCATCTTTTTCATCGCGTATTATATATAATGAATTTCTCATCCTCTTGTTTCTCTACTTACTAATGTTTTTTATAATATTTAGCAAAAATTAAAAACTAAATATAAATTGTGAAGCGTAATATATTTTTTTCTTTTAGGTTTGTTAGCTCAGAGCTGTCGACTGGGTGAACCGATTTTGATGACTCTTTTTTTTTCATTTAAAAGCTTTCCATTAGCACTTATTATTACATCGTGGGTACAAAGTTATGATAAGTAATATAAATACATTAAATTCAAAACTCAAGGTAGCTACTGTAAACAGTTGAGAAGTTCCCTTAAATGCTCTTCGTCTTCATTATAAGACCCCTAAAGACAGTCGCAACTCATTTAAGTGTAAAGTTCCTATTCTAAAGTTCTCAAGTTGATCAACATCATGTTGGACTATGATAATTATTTGAGCATAACGACATTACCAAAGTTGACTGAAAAATATCTGGATAGTCTAACAAAATCACCACAGCCTCGTGCTCCTGAGGATTTCAGTTTCGTTACTTTGTCATAGATCCCATAATCAAAACCTAACCAAACTCTCATTAAACTACCCTTGAAGGACATTCTTTCCAATAAAAAAAGAATCGGCCAAATCAGTTGGCGTGATGTTGACGTCGCTTTCTCGCGTATACTTAATGCAATTTTTTGTGCTAATATACAACTTATATGGTTTTCTCGTGGATGAAATTGTCAGAACTGGGCCAAATTAAAATAACATTAATTTTATTTTGACTTCACGCTGTATCCCGCACATAGCACGGCAGGCAGAGAAATGAAACTATATTAAATTAAAATATTCATTTCCCTGAGTGGGAATCGAACCCACAACCATCGCGCTTACAATCACACGCCACTGCCACTGCCCAACGACCACCTCGATACTAATACACAATGATTGATAGCAACTTTGGAAGCTATTTTAGTCAAACATTTTGAAACCTCCGTGGGCGTTAAAGTGAGGTTCAGGTCGAGCACATTGAAGTCCCACCGCAGCTTCTTGCGACGAATCAATATTTGCCACTCGAGTGAACATTTATAAGTTCTAGGTACTTTAATGCTTAGTGGATTTAAAAACTTGTATTTTAAACTTTATATGGAAGACTTATGAAGACTTAAATTTAAAAGATTATTATTGCCTTAAATTATAAAACACGATATAGTACAAAAGTGCAGTTTTAGATTCCATCTCATGAGACAAGCCAAATAAATAATAATTATCTCTGTCTTGTTAAAACATTGGCAGGAAAAACTAGAGACCAAAAAAAAAAGATTCCAACGAATTGAGAACTTCTTTTTTTTAATGTCGGTTTAAAATGTATAATGTTTAGATTTTCTTGTTAAAAAAATAATTGCAGGACCAAATATCTTTCATTACATTCGGGCTTCCACAGACAATTATAGTTGTCGAATAAAACAACTCGGTATTGTCTACCACTAATTTGTAACGCAGTTCTAGTAAGGACGCCGTATGTTCTAGCAATTTCGTAAGCTATATCAATATCACAGATGAAACATTACTGCTTCATCACAGAATATTTGGGAGTAACGACTACTTTGAAAGGATTTACCACCTCATAAAGATGATGGAAAATGATTAAAGATGGAAAAGTTATAACATTTAATAATATTAATAATAAATACTAGGGCTCTAAGTTCTATTTAAATTTATGCTTGCCACTTTTTTTTTACTTTAGAAAAAATTACAACTTTAATGATTTTAGATTTTTATAGTCTAACGGCATTAGGTTCCGGCGCGATATCTTAGGTTCTCATAGCCTCCCCTACTAAATACAGGATACGGTGTGGAGAAAAAAAGAAAATTATATAACACCCTCACAATTTGAGCATTAAATAACCGTTATACTAAAATTATGATATCATTTTGCCGTAGGTTGTAAACTTTGACGACTTCAACAAACCTCCGCCTCCGCCTCACCCGCACCTTACCCGACCGTTCAATTAATCTATTTGCAATTTGCTTCGTAGAGTCTCGTCGAGTTTCATTATATTTAAATAGAAATACCTTTTTTTTACTAATTCATTTGAAAATATTACATTTCCGTAACAATATTTTTTTATTATGGCCTATAAAATGAACATGAGTATCAAGAGCTTGTATGGTTATTTTTTTGTAATACAATAAGAAAATATAGTTGATTATAGATAAACTATAGTCAGAAAAAAAGGCTCCGAAGGACAGACGTGTATTTTTTTCTATTATAGCATTTACGAGCTTCCGACAGTTCTTCCTAAAACAAAACAAATGTAAAATGAGAGCCAAGTTAAATGTTAAATAATACGTCGTTCTCGATTTCACCGACAAAAGAATGGGAGATCATTATGGGTCACACAGCAGGGTAGGCAGAGAGAACCCAGTGTTAAGACACTCCCGTTCCCCACTTTCTGCCGAATTCTGGAGGCATTGCGTGTTGAGTGGCAGAACTCAACGCCGCGCTAACTCGTAAATTCGTGATAAATTTCAAGCTCTAAATTTCGACAACTTTTTATGCACAGGTATTATTATATTTGCAGGTTAGTGGACTTCCAACTTGTACAGAACTATTAGGTTGATATTTATGGTTTGGTCTCTGGTGGTAAATGGTCAAACTTAGAGTTAAATTTTTATCTCAAGTGAACACAGAACTCGGCAACCATATAGATCTTCCGTTATTTTGTCAGTGAAAGTGAAAACGACTCTACAGTTTAATATTACAAATTCTACAGAGAGAGCTAGCCGTACTAAAGTAGCAGCTAGTCTGATATCCGCTTGGTAATATCCGTTTGCAGACAAGAGGCACATTATTAGAGGCATCTTATTCTATAATTTAAATTTATTACTAACTTACAGTGATATAAAGACAAAAACAACAAGATAAAAACGTGAATGAGGCCGTCGTGCGTAAGCACGACTGTTATGGGTTCGATTCCCAATCGGGGGAATGGATTATTTTCATTTCTTCGCTCCATTAACAAGTCAAAGTTCGCTGGTGAGTATTTGACACGCAATGTCTTAGCAGTTGGGCGGTGTGTGGGGAAGGAGTATTTTAACACTAGGTTCCCAGGTTCCATTTGCCTACTCTGCTATGCAGAAAAAAACGTAAAACTACAAAAAAAGATAAAAACTTTCCCTCGTTATAATTTGAATTCAAATATTTAAATAACCAAGAAACAATGAAATATATACAAAATGCGCAACGAAAGGCTCAATTTTATTTTATCCATATAAACCTGGGTTATAAAGGATATTTCATTTTAGGTACTACGTCCCGATATTACTACCTAAACGCGGCAAGGAAAATCAATTTCTTACTCATACGACGTAATCTCAAACGCATTTATTTGCTTAAGGAAGCCTCAATTTCAGTTTGTGCAGAATTCTGTCTGTATATTTTCTATATAGGTATCTTTGTTTTTTCTAGAGGCATAGCATGTTGAGTAGCGGAATTTACCGCTTTACCCCGTTACCAAAACAAAAAAATTGTGAGGTATAAATATTTCATCCGGGCCTATGAAAGAATTCTTGGCTCCCGTAGCCCCGGACTTCTGCGATCGAGTAGGAGCACCGTGGGTAGTGTGGACGGCATTATCCGCCGGTCCATGCGTCCTACATAACCCGCTCGAGTCCCCACTCGGGGAGCGTACCCATAAAAGTGTTTACTCACGATAAAAAAAAGATATAAATATTTATTATTATGAACTCGACCTTTTAACCCGTACCTCAAAAGCTAAGAACGGAACCCTTATACAATCACTTTTTTTCCGTCTACCTCTTTATCCAGATCATTTATCACGAGATTGTGTAAAGGTATCAAGCTGAAATTAATATCAAACACTCTGGTCTATAGTCACTAGAAGCACAAAAAATCTTCTAAGAAAGTTATAAGAGTTATAAATGTTACATTATAAATTAAATAATACTTTGAGTCTTTTCCCGCATAGAAGAGTCAGAGGCAGAATGGAGCTAGTGTCTAAACTCACCGTTTTCATAAGTATATCTAGTTTGTACCTACTAATTAATTCTTTTAAACGAACCATTCGATTCTATCTATAATTTAAATCTAGAAATTTTTGTTATATTTTACTAGTAATATACCGAGCACCAATCAATTAAAATTGTCAGCGAAAAGAGTAACCATTGAAATGAGCTTGATATGGAAAATGGGTTGTATATTTAGAATCGCTGATGAATACCTGTTTTGCATAACAAATAACGTTGAAAGTGTATTCCAATTCATAAACATATGTACATATATTGAATTATTTATTATATTTTAAAATATAATTTTCTTTATTTTCGTAGAAAAGTGTAGTGATTTTCACATCTTATAGTAACATTGTGAAAACGCTCTTCTTCTCTTCTTTTCAATGTTCGGAGATCTTCTTTAATTGTTAGAGATAAAATAAAGAAAACCGGACCAACCGGACAAGCGCGAGTTGGGCTCGTCCACCGAGGATTTCGTACAAAAATTGGAGATCTCGAGATTTTTCTGAAATTCAAGCTTAGCTTAGCCAGAGACCTTTGATCTGATGTCGCTTAAACTAGCGGCTTTAATATCAAATTTTGCCCTCCTTTTAAGGCTATTTTCAATTTCTTTTTAAGGTTTAACCACATATGTGTAGTTTCATTCAAGTAATCTTTGTTTAGAAATCTATTACATTTCTAAATGTTTCCAATAATTGATTTTGTCATATATATTCCTTCCATGTACAAGCTATTTGTGCATAGACGGAATATATAGAGTTACAGTTTTTTTTATATATATAGATGTACTTATATTTCTTTCATTCAGTCAATCCCTAGCATCATGCCAATATGTCTTGACTATATAAACTTAAAGGCTAATGTATATCAAAGAGATTTTAAATTAATCTTGCTTTCACTACGAAAACTAATTAAGGAATTTAATGAACAGATTTGATCTTTTCAGTGCACAAAAGTAAATTTACTCTTTTTATTTATTCGCTCGGAATAAAATATTAATCGGTAGACATTTAAAAAATATAGTTTTTTTAGGTATGCAACGACTAGAGACACATATTTTTTCTTAGTTGTGATATCATGACCCAATTCTTACAACATATAACTTGGTTTTAATGACTTATAAAATTAACTAAATGAATTGATGAATTAAAATCAGGCCTTGACTTGCCATACAGTTCATAATTTTATAATGTGTAAAATTTAAGAGAGCTTTAGAGAATTTCTTCGCTCTGGCACCAAGGCAAAGGGCCGCCCTGAGTTCCGCCACTCAACACGCAATGCCTTGAAAAATTCGGCGGAAAATGGGGAACAGATGTCTTATCACTATGTTCCCTCTGCCTACCATGCTGTGTGCGTGATACAGCGTGAAGCATATTTTTTTTTTAGAAAATTAAATGCCATCAAAAACATAACTTGTAAATAAAAACAAAGTCTCGCAACTCAGTCTTATACCGTAAAAAGCTGTGAGATCCATATAATACCAAGAAAGTTATTTATTTTTTTAGTATCTAACTAAGGGACCTTCTGTCTTAAGTTTCTCCTTTTATGTTATAAATAAAAAGATAGACTTGGCCATAAAATCTAAGTAATACGTATTATATTGTTGAGAGAACGACGCGCAAATCGCTTAATAAGATTGTATTTATATGTTTAAATATCTCTTTTATCAGTTCTAGGCCAATGTGGCGCAGGGTCACAACGGGCATCATTTGACTGTAAAGGTGACGGTTGTGCGTTCGATACCTACGCGATGGAATAAAATATTTAATATTTTCATTTCCTTACTCCGGTAACGAGGTAAAGAGCGGCGTTGAGTTCCACCACTCAACACGCAAAGCTTTGAAAAAAGCCGGAAAGTCCGTTATTTGTTTGCATCCTATAACATTTTAAGTAAATGAGACTGAAAGGATTGCATAAATTTTTGAGCCCAGAATGTACAGAGACGAATATAGTATGATTTAATAGATTCAGGTACATTATTCTCTCTCTGAAAACATTGTCAGTTTTGGCAATCTGAGAACTGAGTTTTTACAGGTTTGGAAAAAGTATGGTTAAGTTTACACCACAGTTTCTATAAAATCAACCTCTATAGAATAGGTTATTGCTGAAAAAAAATCCTAAACAATAGTCATCAAAAATATCAGACAAACGGGAAAGCAATCAAAACGCATCGAAACGAAGAAAGGAGTGAAGCAAAAAAATTGAAAAATCATCAGACAATGTGTCAATGTCAATTAGCTGTCACATCTGTCATTAAAAATATGATTGCTTTTAATCGACTCAAAATGGATTTATTTTTGTTTTTCAGTAAATAATTGACTTTGTCTTTATTGATACTATAATTATATGCACTAGTAATAAAGTAGTAGTTGAAATACTTAGACTTAATGAACAAATATTTTATTTTCGTAGTAGTACTGTAATATTTATTTATTTATTTAGATTCACCACTGGTAAATTACATTAATTTTACAAAAATATTAATATTTTAATTCTAAATTACTACTAAATGCATTACCTTTTAAGGTGAATACCTCATGTAACATTGGAGATTAGTGTATAAAAGTTAAAAAAAATATATACTAATTATTAGATTGTTTATATCGATTAATGATCTAAAACTATTTTTCTCATTTTTCCCCGCTTCCAGATTGTTAGCCGATTTTTAATATTCTAAAATTATAAAATAAAAACATTTATTTACCACTACATCTCAACTCTTTACATTTGGGCTTTAGATGTTCCGTATCCTTTTAATTATTAATGAGTTATACTTACAGCACACTCTGGTTCCGTTGTGTAGGATCCATTACTAAAATACTTCTTAGGACATTCAGCCCAGGGTAGTTCAGCTTGGAAGCTTTGTGCGAAGTAGAATAAACACCATGCGATAATAGAATTGTAGTAGAGCGCAACGTTGAATGACACCACCGCGGAGCTAATTCCTATACCACCCAAATACGGAGACACTTGATGCCACACGCCTATAGCACCCTTCCTCAGACGCTGGCCAATGGCTAACTCCAAATAAAATATCGGTATACCCTCAATCGCAAGCATCACAAAGTAAGGTATCAGAAAAGCACCACCTCCATTTTTTTGGGCTAAATATGGAAATCTCCACACATTACCCAAACCGACAGCGTATCCAACTGTTGCCAGTAGAAAAGTTAGCTTGCTGTCCCAAGATTCTCTCTCACACTCCCCACCTTCGGGCTTGAAACCAGCTCTCTCGTCAGCAGAACTTGCTTTACTCGTGGGTGTTTCAGTCGACCGTCGATTGGGGCTCGTGTCTTCAAACGCTTGGTTAGTCGCCCCGTACATGACGTGGGTGCGATGCGTGGAATGGCCATTTTCCAACGTTACCAGACGTCCCCTCAACTCTTTCATTTCCATTCTATCCAACGACCGTTGAGCATATAAATCACGAGAGCTCTGACGTCTCATTAAATGAGCTGTATTCGCCATTTTTGATTTCTTTTATGAAATACCAATTATTTTAAAATCGAAAATTAGATAACAATTGTTTTATTTTAATTCTTATTGTCAAATTGTTTAAAAGGATTCATTCTCGTCGTGGCACATAATGGGGAACAATAAATGGGTGATAATTAATATGGTTTTAATAATGTCCTGTAATATGTCTACTATAGATCGGCACCGAATTTGGGACATGTTTGGTTTAAAATAATCGATTTACATTCACTTTACGACCAAGAGTTCACTGGCTGAGGGTTGTAAAGGATTTTTGGGATCGCAAAAGGGCGATTGTACCGACGGGGGTGTAGGACGTCACTGGCGGGAAAGCGTCCGTGGGATGAGGGAACCTGAACGCCTCACGCGAGGCGCATGCGTCAATAAGATGTATGAAATAGGTTTTTTAGATTCCACCATTAATCTTCAGTCACATAAGCTTTTAGGTGTTCCTACACAATATGGTCGGGATGACTGATAAAGGAGATATACGTGTTGACTGTAGGCTATTGTGTATTGAGTGATATTGAACTTGAAATGTAAATTGTTGATGTTAACGTATTAAATATAAATTATTGTCCCACATGATATGTTTTTTTTTAATATTTTTAATTTTTATTGTTTCTGTGGCTAATATTTTTTTAATATATAATTAATTTTTTGTGATGACTATATCTGTGATAACTTATATTAAGTAACTCAGTTCCGTATGAACTTTATGAGCTTCATCTAGCTTATGTAACGTACAATATTAGTACCATCCATATAATTCGAACTAGCCTCTTAAGAAATGTTCTTGAAATGAATTTATGTAGAAAGTTCTTGAAGTCACTGCCAACAAAGTCGCTCAAATTCCCACAGTGCTTAGGCTTTAAGTTTCTTATATTTAATCTATATAACTTATCGGACAGATTTTTATAGATATTTTTAAGTTAATTAGCGAATTAAAAAAAAACTAATTTGGGAACCTAGTATTAAAACATTCTTTTCCCATTAAGACACTTCCGTTCCCCATATTCCGATGAATTCTGAGGCATTGTGTCCTAAGTGGTGAAACTCAATGCCGAGCTTTGCATCGTTACAAGAGCGAGGGAATGAAAATATCGAACATTATATTTCTTCGAATGAGAATCGAACCCACCTCCTGTCACGGTAACAGTCACACGCTTGTGCTCTTAAGCCTCTACTGACCTCAAATCAATTATCCCTGTAGCACTTTCATCACTATTATTATATTGTACTTAATCCTAACGAAAGTAAGCGATATTATTTGTTCTATTTATTGTGGCTATTTATTTTATTTATTAGTAGGAGTGATGGATAAGCACTCCCTTGAGACCACCAGGGGACGAGTACTGGTAGGTACTACAGTTTTATTGCCGAAGTTTATAATTTCATATAAATAAAATATTTAATATATTGAGGCCAGTCGTGGCGCAGTGGCACAAAGTGTGACTGTAAATCGATTGGTTGTGGGTTCGATCCCCACTCGAGGAAATGAAATATTTACTTAAATTTATATTTCCATTTCTTTGCTCTGGTGTCGAGGCAAAGCGCGGCGTTGATTTCTGCCACTCAACACGCAATGCCTCCAGAATTCGGTAAAAAGTGGGGAACGGAGTGTGTTAACACTAGATTCCCTCTGCCTACCCTGCTGTGTGCGGGATACAGCGTGAAGCTGATTTATTTATTTAATATAGGTATTTATCCTACTTTGAAGTTATAGTAACACAGTAGAAAAGCACCAGATTGACCCTGATTTCGATTTATTTTCAAATATAAATGTAAATATATGTTTTGTGTTATTTATATTATACCGTTCTGATAAGATTAACTGTTGCGTTAAGTTTCACCGTTAAATAAGCACAGTCTTGAAAATTTTTGAGCTCTCATCGTTTCTCATATAAGAATATTGTTAACAGACTGAGATCGGACTGACAACGAACCGTGACTTATGCTATTGTGTAGGTCTTATCTTACTCTTACCAGATAGACACTCCATTGAAATGAAAATATAAATGTAAGTAAATATTTTATTTTCTCGAGTGGGGATCGGACCCTCAACCAGTCGATTTTACAGTCACACTTTGTGCCTCTGCGCCACGACTGGCCTCCTTTATATTTTTAACTCGTAGCAATTATATATTATTTTAAATTTATCAAATAACTTAAAAGGGACTCCTTTAGAATATGCTAAAATAGACACGTCTTGAGACACCAATTTGCGTAAACTTCTGTCTCATTTAACCCTTACGTAACAACTACAAAGTCTACAAAGCTGTATCTCCCTCTCAGAGTTCAGTAAATACCGGGAGGTGAAAATTGGCTAGTTAGTTGTTACTGTGTTCACACTTCAATTATTAAATAGGGTTGCTCCTTTGAAGTTAGGTACGTCTTTTTGTTAATTATTATCGATTTTTTGATTCGTCTCATTTGCGTTTGTTTTAGAACAATAGACGGTAAGAAACTCGTTGTACTAAGTTATCTTATTCTGTATTTTAAATGATTAAATCAATTGTCGAAGAATTTATATAATCATACATTTATTAGAGTTTTGAATCTAACTTTTCGCTTAGAGGTCGTCGGGACAATCAATTATTTTATTTTTACTTATTCTGGTTACAAGACAATGCACAGCGTTGAACGCGGTGCCGCATATTTAAGCTTTGTTGTTTAGAAAATAAATACTTTGTTGTTTATAAAAAATGTTCAGTTTCTATAAACAACAAAGTGTTCAAAGTGTTTTTACACTAGGTTCCCCTTGCCTGTTTTATTCGGGATACAACGTGAAGCTGAAAAAAACTACTATTTCACTACATTAATATTTCATTATTTCAATCGCCATTTAGTTCGCATCTACGGTAAAAATAGGAATTACGTAGGATATACAGTCGAATCTCACACTGGATTGAGTGACTGGACAGAATAGGGAGAGGGAGCCTAGTGATGAGACACTCTGTTTCTCACCTGCCGCAGAATTCTGGAGGGATTGCGTGTTGAGTTTTTATTTAAAAATTATGCATGTAGGATAGGTATAGGTACGCACTATTAAAATGAGGAAAGGCACGATGATAGTTTTTTTTACCCAACATAATAATAATGGGTCTGTTTAAGAATAAATAACAAAGTAATTGAAACATAATTGACGTTAAAGTGAGCACATTTTAATGTCAATGCAATATACACGCAAAAAAATATGCGAAGATTTAAAAGAAATAAAAGATTTTCTAAGAATCTTTATATTGTTTTATTCATATCGTAATTTTGTTAGAGTTTTTTTAAGCTTAAAAATGATAATATTATTAATTTCTTTATAAATTCTTTTTTCGAGTAGTTCTCTCGTAGAATCCTCCTTTTTTTGTTATTAATAAGTATAAAAAGTGACTAGAGTTCGAGAATTAACTAAAACATATCCAATATTTAATGGGGCAGACAATATTAAAATTAATACTGATTTTAAAGCGATTTATTATTTTTAATGAGACAGGAAAGTGAGAACAAGTACAGAGTAGTGAAAATTAAACTGTAAGTTATATATGAGCTTATATTCATTATCTCAGAAATAAAAAGGGATTATAACTTTTATCTATATCATAAAAATACATAATTAATTAAATATTAAGCTATTTAACATAAACTTAATCGGTCTTAATTTTACTAGGAGTGTATATTTTTATAATTTACAAAAATCACAACTAGAGACACCAAAAAGTCGTTAAACGACTCAATCAATATCAATAACAACTTATTCTTCTTATAATCTTATAATAATATCACCTGTTTTATAATTTTAGTTTTATGTACTTATAATAAGTACATAAAACTAAAATTAGATAACAGGTGGTATTATTATAAGAAAGGCAACAGTCTTAGGAATATTTATTTTTAAAGGCCTAATAAAGCTACAAATAAATAAACTTTATAGTAACGAAACAGTATAATAACAATCAAACATTAGAAAGTCTTAATTCTAGCTACGGTACAAAATTTCCATCTGGCAAACATTCTGGGCAGCAAGATGAGGTATTACCGGTTTTAATATAATTTATTTGCACCCATTGATGACACTGGTGGGAGCTTGGACTATATCTCGAGCGCTATCAATATAGATCCTGAACCAGTCGTTAAATCGGAAAAGTTCAGGCACCTTGGATCCGTTATGCAATAGTCCGGAGGCATCGATCATGATGTCAAAGCCCGGATAAGCGCTGTCAACGCCAATAGGCGGAAGCTACTGGTGTGGTTTGCGATCGCAGAGTATCGTCCAACCTCAAGAGATTGATATACAAGACCATCATCCGACTGGTTCTTTTACTACAGCAGCGAATGGTGGCCAGCAGACGTTTACAGCGTAGCAAATCAAACGATATCCGAAAAAAACTTACCCACGTACTTTAAAATACAAGAACTGCAACGTCGCTTACTAGTTGTTCTGTTATAGATTTTAGCGTGTAGCAGGCAAGTGATATCAAATTTGTTTCGCCTTTCAGAAACTGCAATTGCAATGGAGAAAAAATATTCAAACTTGGCGCGTTAACTGCTGTTAAGTTACACTATTGGTTACTTTCAATTTAATGTTACTATTAATTAATTACATTTTTATATGATGATGAATCCTGGAAAATCGCCCCACAAGGAACTGACAAATTTGCCTTTTAGAAGCCATTTTGTCTGGTTTTTTTAATCTATCCGGGTTGAAATTCAGTGACCAAGTATTATCCGAGTTAAACATTCTTAATACTATAAAACAAAAGTCAATCATTAGTGAATTAAGAAACTCCAAGGCCCCGTAAAATTCCCTGATTTGCAAAAGTATAAAAAATTAATGGTTTTAGTTTTACGCCATTTTTGATGACTTCACGTAGTTACATATAAATAGCACTAGTGCCAGCATATCTTAATAATACTTAAACTACTAACTACTCACTTTTTTAAATGTATTTTTTATAATAATTTATATTTAAAAATCTAAAATTTATTCTCTTGTATAATAAAAGTATCGCTTATAAAATTTGAAAAAAAACTAAATATTTTTATAATAATAACACACCGTGCCAATGTTTTAAATACTTTTTGAAATCTAATAAGTTAATTTGAGAACTAACAACACCAGTACAAATTTAAAAAAACCTATCTTATGTCAATGTCAACATTAGACTACACGAACGTCGACATACCAAAAAAACTAATTGATACCTTGACATTATAATACGGAATAAGAAAGATAGTGCTTAAAACATGTCGTTTGCCACACTGATAGTATTATATTTAGTTTCCTAGCATATAGAACGGTCCTAAACAGTGTGCCAATATCGCAATGTATTGTTTACAATGGCTGATACCCGTGCTTTTAATACCAAAGCCCGTAAACCCGGCGTTAGTGAATACGCACGTCATGTTTATGGTGATTTATCTAATTGGATTCTTTTTAGAAAGAAAGCCGTGTATAGTGTGTAGTGTTGTTTTCTTAGCGACTGTTACGTTAATATGCTATAGCGGCATCGGCAACTGCCTCTTTTGGGCGAGTCAGTGTGAAGATGAAAAATACGACACTTAATAGCGTCCTATTAAAATTACGACGTGCTCAAAGTACAACCAAGTGTTCCAGGTCAACTATGTTGTGAGAAATCAGTGGGTCAGGATTTACTCACAATCTAAACAAATGAAAGTTTTTGTAAATATATATATTTTTTTCATTTACTTATGATGGTGGAGGAGTCCCATGAGGATATCAACCGATGGTTGCTAATGTGTACTTATGTATCTTCCTTTGTTGTCTTATTATTAACTATGTGATTATTACAAATGTATAGTTATTGTTATTATTAATATTATAATGAAAATTATAATGCTGTGAATAAAATTGAAATTTTAAACTGGACTTTTGTACTTTAAATACTTAATACATGTATTTTATTTTTGATATTTTACAATTTGTATTATGTGTGTTCATTAATCTAGTCCTAATGATAACTGTGTGACAAATTTTTATCTTTGGTTTAAATAATATTTTATAAATTACAGGCACATGATTTTATTTAATGATTTCAACCATTTCTTAATGATTAAAGAACTAATCTTTACTACATAAATATCAGCTTCATGCTGTATCCCGCACACAACACCTACTTAGTGTAAGACACTGTGTTCCACACTTTCTGGCGAATTCTGGAGCCATTGCGTGTTAAGTAGCAGAACTTAACGCCACGCTTAACCTTGTTAGAGTGAAGAAATGGCAATATAAATTTAAGTAAATATTTCATCTCTTTGAGTGGGAATCGAACTCACAACTAGTTGGTTTTACAGTCACACTTTGTGCTGCTGCACCATGACTGGCCTCACTACTTAAATATAATAAATATGTACTATATATAAGTATATACAGTACACCTTAGGTCATAAAACTTTCCACTAGAAACACTGTTTTTATGATGTACATATTTTAGGCTTCTCTAGAATCTCCCACATATTTTAAAAGATCTAAGTGACCTATAACATTACAGAAGTGACCTTGTTGATCGATGAAGATATTGATGATCAAATCGATAAAAAAATTAGATAGAAATAAGAATTACTTGAAATTTTAAATATATTAAAATTGTTAGAAAAAATATATATATTCACCTACATAAATATATAATATTGCATAAAATAAGTTATATTTGCTGAACTTAGTATGATTATACACAAATGTTCAAAGGTTGAATGTATTGTGCTGCCAACATTATTATTAAATTCTGTAAATTTAATTATTAAATCAATTTGTTATTTACTTAAATTTATATATTCATTTCTTTGCTCTGGTGTCAAGGCAAAGTGCGGCGTTGAGTTCTGCCACTCAACACACAATCCTCCATTCCTCACTGTCTGCCAGATTCCGAAGGCATCTGGCAGAAAGTGAGGAATAGTGTCTTAACACTAGGTTCCCTCTGCCTACCCTGCTATGTGCGGGATACAGTGTGAAGCTGATTTTAAATCAATTTATTATATCTTTACAAAAATTTTAAATAGTGTCGAATGACTCGAGTGATCTAATAGTATGTTCAAGTCTCACTCACTTGTATTGCTTATATTTATTATTTATTCTTACTCCTTAGGTCTACTGATGTTACTGGTATATAAACAGAAAATAGAAATTAATTTACTAACTTTCTCCCACTTTTACAAATTTCCTAGACATAGCTGTGTGCTCTTTCCTTACAACACAAAGAGCCCACAATCAAACTTAGTTCATGAAATAGAAGGTTCTTGTTTTTCAGCACAACTGATTCTTAGCAGTTTACACATCGTGAAGATAGTAAAAGATGAATGTTTTTAACAAACATTTAACAATTAATTATAATCTTAAATATCACTATTTTGACCTTTATTAGGATTATATTTTCATTGCCTAGCTGAGTAGTCAATCTTAAATGAACCTGTTTATTTTTTTAACAATTCTTTAGAATTGTATACTTAAATATGTTTATCAAAATAGAGGTCTGAATCTATCTGAATATACTTGTTATGTACTTGTTTGATAATATTACTCTCCTTTAAGAATTAATTAATATCTTTCATAATACCAATAATTTGAGCAGTCTCACTGCAGAAGATCATTCTAACTGTACACACAGCAGTTGTAGGAGCAATTTCCACTCAGAGGAATGAATAATCCTCATTTCCTTATTCCGGTAAAGACAAGGGAATTGAGTAGTAGTAAATAGTGTCTTAACACTAGGTTTCCTCTGCCTATCCTACTAAATGCAGGATATAGCATAAAAATAAAAAATAAAATATTAAACATGAGACCTAATCAGGCATGTGGTTAAAAATACTTGTTCATAATGGGATATAGGACATTGTTGAAGAAGTAAGTAATAGACTCAGGAATCGTGTTTTAATTATGTATTTAAGCAGATTACATTATGATGGTATCTTTGACGGTTTTGATGTTTCATTATTATAGTAATTGGTTACATATAAAAATTAAATTTAACCTAATGAAGATTTGAGCTGACCCTGAAAATAAAAGAAAATTATATATTAATAAATATTACTCTTAAAGTCCATTATACTAAGATAGTAATTAGAAATATAAATATTAAATGTAGTGGGACGCAAACCTTCACCTCTATTAAACCATCTGCAGCTAGAATCCCACTTTGTTATTTTTTATTATTTGTGCCTGAATATATATTTATTCCTTAGTGTGTGATTAATAATGGAAATCAATAAATATATGTGTATATATATATTAACGGTAATGGGTAATGGTATCTAAATATATAATAGATATTCTATTGTTTATTATATTCACATTACCACAAATTATCCAATATTAATATATTGGTTTATAATATCAAACAAGTATATAAGAAGATAATAAGTAATAATAAAATAAATATAAATTATAAACAGTATCAAACACACATTATTGTATTTACAGACTTCATATATGTTTATTTAATTTTCGTTTAATGCTATTGACTCGATAAATCGTAGCAAGCAAAACTAAAAGATGTGTGTCTATCCAAGACACCGTAAAAATTCCTTCTAAAGTAGTTTTACTTGGCATAATGCCCCATTACACATAATTAATATTTATACTACGCTATTAAATATGCAAAATAAAAAACCATAGTATCAACTAACGATGAAAAATGACAAACCAACCTCATCGATCTATCTAGAATTTACCAACTGTAACCGTTCTTCACGTTAATATACACAAATCAGTATTATAAATAATAATATCATTATAAATACCATTTTATCTTAATCTCCTAGCTTCACGTTCAGATTCCAGAAGGGTCAAGATGTCTCCATCACGAACTGGCCCCTTCACGTTTCTGATGATTTGGCGGCTGGTCTCCCCAAGGAACTCCACCTTCACTTGGGTACATTGACCCTGGGATCCTGTGCGGCCCAGGACTTTCATTACGCGAGCCAAAACGTTAGGTTTGTCCATTTTGTATTATAGATATCGAGCAAAAGAAAAATTACACACGTGCTGCGCAACGAGCGTGTACGAAAAGGAAAGATGACAGATAATATATATTTGTAATGAATTTGTAGCACAGATATTCAAAGGTTGAATGAATTAGTGCTGCCAATGCCTATATTAAGTTCGGTAAATATATTTAATGGAACTCGAACACATACACAGAATTACAGTATTTTTATTTAGCATTATTTATTTTAAGTAACGTCTTTGAAATTTAATTATATGTGTATGTGTATAAATCTTTTACAACTAAACTTTGCTGGTAAATTAATATATAAAAAAATCGTATAGATATACCACGTCCTTAAATATAGGATTTGGACGACATTTTTATAGATTTATTTTATGATACATCTATTAATAGGGTAAGATTATGCTTACACGTATATTGCACCTATAAAGGAAGATTTTTAAAAATCTCCCTACAGAAGTGCTAGCAACATAAGTTATCGATGTAGCCCGATGAGAATGAATGGTTTAGTTGCAGGTCCAAAACCCGCTACGTTAAAATTTTTGTTTTCTAAAAAGTATTAAATGCTTTAATGACCTATACTTATTTTCTTGGGTACATATATTGGTAGATAATTTTAATACAAAATATGTGAAAAAAATATTAACATAAAATTCTTAATAGTACATAAGAAAAAATTTAAGTATTTACTTCAATTTTTTTTTAATGTGTTATATAAAATTTAAGCGATTGCTGCAGCTAAATAAAATGAAAGTAGTTTATTATTTAGGAGTAAGATTTAATATAATGAAACTAAAATAAAAAATTAACATTTTATTAAATAATGTCTTCTCATATCGCGAACATTATTACAAAGCTGTCCACACTGTTTGTTCCATAATTTACTCTCAACACATTATAAACTAATCACACAGTCTCTTCACTTAAACAATAAAAAAATAGAAATAGGCCACAAATGGACAACACTAGACAACATCGGAAATGAATGGAAATTGACAAAGGATGAGATTTATTCAACCTAGTTCTATTTAAATTGTTTTAACACACATTTCTATGCCTTCTCAGGCAGAGCTTGGTGTTTTTTAAATGGGTGATTGATTAGTCATCACCGGCCGATCTTTTCACTTTCCTCAAACGGGGAGATTGTTTTGGAGTTTTGGGTGATTTTTCTGTAATAATATAATATAAATTAGAATATATTTCATACACATAAACATTTTATATACATAAATACTTTTTCAAAGTGGTATATGCTATTAAGATAGCATATAGCTATTGTTTATTATCTTTATGTGTTCCAAACATATAAAAACTGAGTTTTATTCATGTAATTTATCATTTTCAACGCACTTAAACTGAAGGTAACATTTTATCTAACAGCATATATTTTAAAACACAAAAATTCGAATTCAAACTTCACTTTCAATTGCAATTAACATTATTAGTTCAAAACCTGAACAAAATTAAAAAAATCCTACACACAGTATTTATAACTAAAATATCACAAAAGAGACTTACTAAGCTGATTAACAACTTCTCTAGGCAACCAATCATAATCGACATCATTTGCTGTTCCTGTCTCTAAGGGTTTGGGAGCAGATCTGGGTGACCTACGACGTGCAAGTGAAGACAAGCCTTGTTGACCCAAAACTAGAGCTAAAACACAAGCAGCCCCAAGGAATATGTAGAGGAAGAAGGTTTCCCCATCCAAACCTTCAGATACTTCAACAATGTTGACTGTTTGGTTGTAGACTGCATCCTGGTAGTAATTACAAAAATTATATTTAGCAATTAATTATTTATATAAATTACAAGTACATCTATTTGTCATATAAAGCCCTGCTAGACAGACGCAATCTAGTGTTAAGACACTCCATTCTATATTCACAACATATTATGTTTTGAGTGTTATAATTCAACTCCATTAATTTTCTTACCAGAGTAAGGAAGTTAAAATAATTCATTCCTCTCAGTGGGAATTGTATTCACAACAGTCACATTCACAGTTTGGTGCTGTGTTGTTGCTCCACAATTACACACTTTTAGGTGTATTATATAAATTATACAGAGACCATCAAGGTGCAGTGCAGTGCAGAGATAGTGTCTAATTTTAAATGCAATAGTTGAAGGCTTATCTCCAATTTTGGTGAAGTTCTCTCATAAATCAATATCTCCTATTTCTCATATATGGACAAAGGTGGAGAAGAGAATGTCTTGACACTAGACTCTTATTCTGCATTGATACATGTAGGATATAATTGCAACTAAAAAATAACATATGTTTATCTTACTTGGTAAAAGTTTCCACTGGCATCTCTATAATTGAGTTGAATGTTCAATCCGAATGGTCGTCCAGCGAAAGCTTCATTGGGAATAAAGGAGTAAGCAAAAGTAGCTTCCTCTCTAGGCTTAACCTCCTTAAAATAGGGCAGTGCAGTGAAATTCTGAATATAATATGTATAATCCATGGGATATCTGAAGGAAGCTTCCATGGTCTCAACAATGTAATCTTCAGAACCCTTGTTAATGAAACCAACAAGGAACTCGACAGGGAAGCCAGCTTGTAAATCTGTAAATAATTTTATTTCATGTCATTTTACATTTATGAATATTAATATCTAAGTGAATATAACTAACTAATCTTTCTATTTCCCACATAATAGGATATGCAGTGAATGCCAATGCCCAATGTTCAAGACATCATGTGTTGAGTGAAGCTCAGGAAGTGCTTAGTATTTAAAATTGTTTAAATACAATAGTTTCTGCATGCGAGTATTGAACCCACAGCCATCATATTTACAGACTAATGCTGCCCCAATGTGCCACACACTTTTCTTCAATATATATTTTAAATATTTTTTGATTTAATAATATGAAACAAAAAACATATATGTATAGGTAAAAAATTAGTCTTATACATCCGATGTTTAAGAAAATGTTTCTAAATATTCTAATATTAAGCTAAAATGAAATAATTTTAATTCTGAATGTAATTTTAACTCACCGAATGCCACATCACCATAGTTTGTTATGGGTTTTGTGAACAAAATAGTAGTATCAACATCCTGTGATGATTTTACAACTGAGTCATCTTCGTCAAGCGCATCTTCACCCACTACTTGGTTGTCTTCGCCCTCAATATCCACCACATCATCAAGTTCATCTTCTTCAGCACGAGCAAAGATTGTGTTTGCTAAGAAGATTACAAATAAATTTTATTATAAATAAACATTTTTCTTAGTTGTGTTAACATAACACTGTGAAGTAAAATATATAGAACATTTTAAATGAATGAATGAAATACTGATTATTAAAAGTAAAGTAAGCATGCATTTACAAAATAAATGTCAATTGGCTTTCTAATTTGTTCTTACTGTTCTATTAAATTAAGTCTGCTTATATTTTTTCTTAACACATATTGCAATATGTAATATTTCATGTGGTAACAACATATGAAATTGAGTCCATTATGAAAAATGAAAGTAAACACAATGTAACAGATGGTACATAAAATTCTTAGATTGCATTTATTTTTTTCTTTACATAGGAATATAGTTACTTGGGAAGGTATTACATAGAAAATAAAATGTAGTAACACAAAGCAAATGGTAGAAAGTCTTTAATTATGGAACAGGAATAAAAATACAATTTAGCAATTTTAAGATTTTACATACAGTAATATTAAAAATAAGACAAGATAATCTTTATATTTTCTCATATGATACTGGTTGAAGAAGGATTCATTAATTTCGCTGATAATTTGTGCCTTAGCTTAATTTAATATAATTTATGTTTTAAAAGAAGCTTGATCTCAAATAATAGGAAATTATTTATAGACACTTTCTTTCAAAAATAAACTAAAAACTATGCCACGTACTTGCACAAATACTTTCTAAATAAAAATAACTTACCGCTTTGGAAGCAGAGTAACGCCGCAGGCAGAACTATTAACGTAAGGTAGATTAATTTCATTTTTGTGTTATATTATGGACGTATTTTAATAAAATGAGTTATTTAGTGGTGACTTAGAGCCATTCACCCGACACAATACGGCCACTCGATCTCACCAATGCCAATTGTATATCCAACTCGATTGACGTGGAAGGCATACTGTTACTAGTGATGTCAAAAAAACAAAATTATCGGTTTGTTAAAAACCGTAATTATTAAATAATGTAATTATTAAATTTCTTAAAATTGCAAATAATTACCTAATTAATGATAGTATTAATTAAAGTCATTAAAATTATGTTTTTCGCATTTGCGAAAAGATTTTACGTTGATAAAAATATTCAAAACAGATTAAAAAATATGTTTATAATTTGTTTTAAATAATACTAAATCTATGTATATGTACTTTTATCTGTAAATTTGGAGTATTTATCATTTTTCAACAAATATCTAAGTGCTTCCAGGTCTAACTACATGCCTGATGTGATCACGATTTCAACTTGACCATATACCACTTACTAAATAAATATATGCATAAATATATAAATAAATTTAATATAACTTTTTATCTTCCTCAATCAAAAGTCATTTGTTTAAACTATATGAATTTATACTTATTTAGAAAACGTATGAAAATACGTTCAACGTATGGCTTAGTGGTCAGAGCGCCTAGTCGGTCTCAAGGAGGCGCGGGTTCGAGTCCTGCTACGTTCAAATTTTCATACGTTTTCTAAATAAGTATTTTTCTTTCCTAAGTGTGGATTAAGACTTTAACAATGTTAAAAATATATAAATTTATTTTCAAATGCATTATTTAAGTGTGGTTTTAAAATACATATTTCGAATAAAAATTCACAAAATTTGTCTTCTTTCACAACATTCATAAATTCTTGGAAATAATGTTACATAAGAGTTGTGTAAAGTGATAAGATATTTGTCAAACTATTTTTTTTTTAGTATAATACACAATCATTGTTATCAATAAATAAACTGTCGTCACGTGACAGTATACATTGTTATATAAAAAAATTAAGTTGTGATTACAAGCGCACATTTAGAAGAATATGATTTCCTGTAATTTAGGTGTTTTATATTTTAATGTATAAGTATAACAGAAAGACTAGGGCACAAGCGTGCGACTATAGAAGCTACAGGTTGTGAGTTCATTTCCCACTCGAGGAAATGAAAAATTTAATATTTTCATTTCTTCGCTCTGGTGTCGCGGCAAAACGTGGCGTCGAATTCCACCACTCAACATGCAATGCCTCCGAAATCAGCTTTTGGCGGAAAAAAAAACGAGTTTTTCTTAAAGCCAGGCTCTCTCTCTGTCTATTCTGCTACATGCGGGATACAGCTTGATGCTGAAATAAAAGCAGAAAGAATATACTTAGTGATAACTCACTAAGTTCTCCACGTCCGGTTGAAGAGGGTTTCTTTTTTGTTAAAAATTACAATTATCACTTGTGCGTAAATATGAATAAAAAAAAATAAAGGCACTATATAATAAAATTATACTAACTAAACTACGTAAGTAGTTAAGTCACCAGCTATTGCAATTAGGTAATGTTAAGTAGTAAATACAAAAATAATAAAAAATAAAAATGATAATATCATTTTCCACATAGGAATCGATTCTACAACCACCGTATCTACTATAAAGTCAGACTGGGCTTCAATGACCAGTTAATTTTTAATACTTCATTGTATACACCCAAAATTACTTGATGTGTATATGTCCTAATATCTTTCACAATTATTAACATAGTCAAAAGTCAACGGTCACGATTTATTATTATTCATATTAGGTTTATTCAAGTTCGGTTAGTTTTAGTACCTACCGTATTTACATTATACACGGCAATGGCAAAGCAAGGTTTTTACATTTCTTTAACATTTCTAGCTATATTTAATAGTGTCTCTTTTTAATAAAAAGTTTAATATTTTTTAAAATTATAAGTATATTTTGGTGAAAAAAATGGTTATATTTTTATTTCAGTACCAAGATTCTACTTTAATGTGCTCAGACGGAGTTATTCTGCCGCATTACCAAAATGCGATTTCACACCTAAAGATTATTCCGTGAGTAAAATATTTAATAAATTTTAATAAATATTTTTTTAGAGGCTGTCGTGGCGTAGTGGTATACGCGTGTGCCTGTAAATGCGATGGTTGTGGGTTCGGTTTTCATTCAGGCAAATAAAATATTTTCATTTCCTAGCTCTGGTAGCGAAGCAAAGTGCGGGCGGCGTTGAGTTTCGTTAAGAATAATAAAATGTGACTGGGTAATCACGATGACTTAGATGATACAGGTTGGAAGAGGCAGCGCTCCTTTTACGGAAACAGCATATAGGGTAAAATATTTCAAACCCATACCTAAAAAAAATAATCAAGATACTTCAACAGTTTAGACGTAGGATTTTTTTTTATCCATACCTGTATTTCGTGTGACGCATTACGCACAGATACCAATAACGTAAACACATACTCATACAAAAATACTACTAAAGGTTAATCAGCTTTGAACTTTGCCGCCACGACTCGATTTCGGAATGAGGCGTATGCGGCGGTTTCCCTTTGATAGGTTTATGTGTGCGTGCGTCGTTCTTGACAAATGGCGTTTTATATAACAACAATAATTTTATTATTTATTTTGTTTGAATAAATCACTTTTCTCATTATTAAGAAAAACATTTTTTTTAGTTGTAGTAGGCTTTTATAGAGTAGTTAAAACTGTGGTTTCATTTAAAGTGGTGCTGACACTTCCATACAAGATGTAGAATATGCAAGATATATTGTTAAATATTTTTTAGGAATTCATCTTTGGACGCACAATTTACATGTAAAATATTAACATAGAGCTTTATTTTATATATTTTAGGGACCCTCCGTACAAAAAACAAATGAAATAAAATCAGTCAATATTCCACCAGCGGTATTCGATCTATACAAACGCCCAGTGGTTCTCCACCAGGGTCATATGCAATGGCTCTTTGACCATGAAGGTAGAAGATATCTTGACCTTTTTGGAGGAATCGTTACTGTATCTGTTGGTCATTGCCATCCGTAAGTAGAAAAAATGTTTATTTATATTTTTAGCAAAGCCCTTTTAATAGCTATAAATATTTATAAAAGTTCAAAGGAGAAGCTACTTAGTTTAATGAATACCTAATGAACTATTTTAATGTTATTTATGCGAAGTATTTATCGTGCCAAAAGTAATTGTTAAATAAATAATGTGTATGATGATATAGTGCAAAAAGTGGGGGGCTCTTAACACCAGGTTCCCTCTGCCTACCCTGCTGTGTGCGGGATACAACGTGAAGTTGATTTTTTTTTAATGATAAAGTGTTTTATAGTTACTGTTGAATCAAATTTTATATTGAAAATTTTAATTGATATTAAATGTGCATCATTTTGTTTATATTATTGGGTTAGAAAATACGCAGGGCTCAACACTATAACAATAAACTGATTGTCTGTAATGTAGCTGTTTAATTATAAGTAACAATGAATGGATGGAACGTGACAATGAGTCATGCTTTTTCGGGTGTGCAGCTGTCACGTCAAAAGAATGGAAATTAAGAATATACACTTTTTTTAGGAAAGTCTCTGCTGCACTACATGACCAAATTTATACTCTATGGCACACGACCAATATATATAGACATCCAAAAATATATGAATATGTTGAAAAACTTATTTCAAAGTTTCCCGGAGATCTAAAGGTAAAAATATAGCAACAAAATTCGAATTTTGTGTAATTAAAGCGTAGATGTTGCTGTGTTGCCAATTTTAAAGTTTTCCCTTTTCACCTTTTATTATAATAACTTAGAGAAAAGTTTCTAATAAAAATATCTACGTTTATACAAAAAATTTAATACAATGTTTTCATCTATACCTCATTTTACTGTGTAAATTTGTAATAAATTATAAAAGGTATCTTAAATTTCTTTCAGGTTGTATATTTAGTAAACAGTGGGTCTGAAGCTAATGATCTCGCGATGTTGTTAGCTAAGGCTTACACTGGGAATAATGATATTATATCGCTACAAAGTTGCTACCACGGTCTCTCCAGCACTCTTATGGGTCTAACAGCGACGCAATCCTATCGTTTACCGATACCTGTACCAGCTGGATACCATCATGTAAATTACAACTTAAAATTAAATGCAATATGACCTATAATACACTTCTAATAGCATAATTAGAAGTTTTTTTTAGTCATTTACTATTTGAAAGACATGTTATATTTTTAAATTCAATATATAAACTTTTACTGGCTATTATTATTAAATATATTTCAAAGTTGCCTTTTATGTTAAACAAATTTCTTCTTGTATTGTGTTTTGCGTTTACGTTATGTCTAATAATTTATAGTTACATTGAAAAATGTTCATAATATAATTATGCCTTCAAGTTAAAGATTGATACTAGATCCATAAGATATATTGGAAATGACAAACAGAGCCATACCAGTTTTAAAAGAAAACTTTAAAATGCACAGGCAATGCTACCAGATCCGTTCAGAGGCGTCTGGGGTGGGTGTCGAGACTCACTCTCGCAAGTCCGTGATTCGTGTAATTGTGTTGAAGATTGTTCTTCTTCCGACAAATATATACATCAGCTGCACGAGGTAATATTTTCCATATGTACAAATAATAATCTTTCATAGTAATTTAAAAAACGCATGTAACTTCTTATTTTCGTTTCTTGTAAAATAGACAGAAACAACCTACAATCAGTTTTCCAGTTTCCACACTTTTAGAAACTTTGTATTCTACTAACTCTACTTAACTAACACAATAAAAGTCAAAGATTTTAAATCGTAGATTCCTGACATTATAACTAACGGAATATATTGTAAATCCCATATTTTTTTTATTTTACAGCTCCTTGAAAATTCAATACCAGCAGGCCGTGTGGCAGCACTTTTTGCAGAATCTATTCAGGGTGTGAACGGTGCTGTACAATTCCCAAGAGGTTATATCAAAAAAGCCAGTCAATTAATTAAGAATTATGGTGGAGTATTCGTTGCAGATGAGGTAATAACAACCACTTACAAATTCAGCAATACCTTTTTATAGCCTTATCTCACCATCCCCCACTTTTTGTTTCTTTAGAGCTTTTGAAATCATTTTTAATTAATTTTATATAACTTACATAATAATTATAATTATATTTTATAAACAGGTGCAAACAGGTTTTGGCCGTACAGGTGATGCATTCTGGGGCTTCCAAGGTCATGGCGTTGTACCAGATATTGTAACATTAGCTAAAGGAATTGGCAACGGATTTCCATTGGCGGCTGTGGTCACCACTAAAGAAATAGCAGACGCTCATACAAAAGCATCATATTTTAATACTTTTGGTGGTAATCCTATGGCCGCTGCGGTAGGAAAAGCAGTCTTGGAGGTAAAAATTTACTATGTTCAAGTCAATTTTACATAAAACTAATTTGTGCATTTTGTTTTTATTATAAATATTTCTACGTTTATTCAATATATTGTGGTGTACAAATCAAGTAATAATAATTAAAAAATAAGGTACACTTGTACATACTTCCTTAATAATGCCATTCTTGAAACGTGTCTAATTGGTTGCAAATAATTGATCATTAAAGTATGAAAACTTTATTGTAAATATTCCAGGTAATTGAAGAAGAGAATCTTCAAGAAAATTGTAAAATTACTGGAAAATACTTCGTTGAACAATTAATGCAGTTACAAAATGTACATCCAATTATTGGCGACGTGCGTGGAAAGGGTTTGATGTTAGGAGTAGAACTCGTAGAGCCTGGTACAAAACAAGCACTAAGTGTAAGCGACGTTTCTGAAATAATGGAAGCTATTAAGGATCTTGGCGTATTAATAGGACGCGGTGGAAGATGGTACAATGTAAGCTTACTTTTTCTATCTACAGATATGTTAAGAGTTAAGATAATCTTTTCCACATCACTTGATTATGTAAAGTGATAGTACAATAATTGATGAAAAAAATTAAGTCCTAAATATAATCTATGTTTTTTTTTCAGGTATTAAGAATTAAGCCTCCGATGTGTATCAATCAAAAAGACGTTGATTTTGCTATATCAGTTCTGGATCAAGCTTTAACTAATTATTCTAAAAATAAATAATGGATTAATAAAATATTATATATGTTATTGTTGTATATGCATTTTTTATTTATAAAAGTGTTCATTATTCAATAAATATATTTTATAAGATTTTTATCCTACTGTCAAAATATGACAAAATGCAGTAAATCATAGTGCCGAGTATTCATTTCACATAAACATTTCCCTATAACCTATTAGTAAACATTTTGTTTCAATATTATGCTATTTTTATATGTTACCTAGGCCATATATTTTATTATATAGTACTTTTAAAAACGACCAAAATTAAAAGGAAAATGATAAAGGCATATAGCAACACAACATTAGGGCCGTCAAACTATAAATATTAGATAATTGTTTTCGTATATATATTTGAATTTTGACATTTAGCTAAAAAAGTCTTTGCTAAAACTTTGAGTGTAAAAATAAAATATATTTAAATTGAAAATACTTTATAGTTCGCATTATTACAATTTAAAAAAAAAACAAAAAATGGTGTTTAAATGTCAAGAAGATAGCTTTTTGAAGGAGGTATGCCATTGTAGCTTTATAAGGTTATTGGCTATTTTAAATTTAATAATATTTATGGAGGCCTTCATTAACATAATATTCTATTTAATAATTAACAAATATAAACTACTGTCATGAATTTTATGATTTCATAAAAAATATTGTACTACTAATTATTTAATTTATCAGTTTACTTCAAAAGTAGTAAAATGTGAAGAGACCAAAGAGCCTATTGTGGAATATGGAAAAGTATCTAAATTTGAAGGTTACCAAGTAACATTAGAAAATACGATTTTATTTCCAGCAGGTGGAGGACAGGTAATAATGAATTATTTCTTATATTAAATGTTTATTTCTTTTTTTGTTTTACCAATTTTGGAGCTGAGTAGCAGAATTTAGTGAAAAATTCTTAAATGTTTTCCATTTTCCGTTTATTTATATGCATAATATGCATGGTTAATAAAAAAATATCACACATTGTCCAAGTAAATGAAGAAATTGAAAAAATATATATAAATATACTAATGGTAATTAATTTTCTTACTTTAATGTATGCATCAACATTCCCTAGGTAAGATATCGAAAGCGAAAATTGTAAGTATCTTTTATTGCAGTTTTGAATTACTAACAAGGGTAGTTTTCGATGACATACACATTATTTTTTTTTAATTTTTGAAAAATGTTTATTAGAATTACTCTTCTTAGTAGTTTACAAGAGCAATAAAATTGGCGATTTTTCGCTTTTGACACTTTAGCTACAAACCATCAACATGCCCACCTCATGATAGTCTTGGGCCCACCTCATAAATTTTTATTTCCAAAAAAAATTGCCTTGAAAATAAAAAAAATGTTACACAAACAGATCTGTTCAAAGCTAAGGTTCAGCTATGTATAAGACATGATATGAACTTAGAATTGTGTTAGACAATAGAACTCATAAGTTACTTATCACTATTCAATGATGCAGAAAAAGCCACATTAAAAAAAAATACATTTTTGTAATAATTTATTTTGTTTTTTAAAGCCCCATGACATTGGTTGGTTGAATGACATAGAAGTCTTACAAGTGTTGCGTAAAGGAGATGAAGCTTTGCATTTCACTCAAAAACCTGTAGAAGTAGGTACTGATGTAGTACAAAAAATAAATTGGGTTAGAAGATTTGATCATATGCAACAACATTCAGGTATATTCTTATTAAAAATTGTGTTTCAAATTTTAACAAAAAATAAAAGCAAGGTAAGTAGCTACACACTTTTCCATATAGCAATGTGAGGGAACTTTAAGACACCATTCACCCCTTTCTGCCCAGTTTTTGAGACATTACTTGTTGAATAGTAGAACACAATGTCACACTTTGTTTAGATTTGTTATCAGAGTAAAGAAATCCCGAAATTCATTTCCCCGAATAGGAATAAAACCCACAACTTTTGTAATGTCAATGATTTATTATTATAAAATTTATTTCAGGCCAGCATTTATTATCTGCAATATTAGAGAAAGAGCACAATCTACCCACAACCAGTTGGTGGTTGGGAGCAGA
Source organism: Heliconius erato x Heliconius himera (assembly GCA_013421005.1). Lineage (NCBI taxonomy): Eukaryota > Metazoa > Arthropoda > Insecta > Lepidoptera > Nymphalidae > Heliconius > Heliconius erato x Heliconius himera. The sequence goes on from JAATLQ010027400.1 coordinate 35,527, forward strand.
GGAGTGTTATGTTGAACTCAATTCTACCAACATAAGTGAAATTGTCCTACATAATGTTGAACATAGATGTAATGAATTGATAAGTGCGGCAATACCTGTTAATGTTAAGTTTTGTAAGGCCAATGATCCTGATTTAGATGAGGTGATGATAATTTATTATTATGAAAATTTATGTTGTATTTGATTTTAAAAGTTTTGCTTTAAAAACATAAATAATATTAAATTATTTGTGTGTAAAATGTAATAGCCTTAATATACCTTTAACTTAATAAAGTGGAGTATAATGTCTAAACGTATATGCAATGGTTGTAATTTCGATTCTTATTAAAAAAAATTTTTAGTCTGATCAGGGAATGCGCAAGGTTCAGTATCGTCATCCAATATATGTGTTGTGTAGTGCCTTGTTTATTTTTACCCGACTGCAATAAAGCCCGAAAGGAGAGTTATGTTTTTAGAGTGTATTTATATATGTGTGCCTGTCCATTCCTTTGTGCATTTCATTGCTTGTGTGAGGGCGCGAATGTAATTGGATAGATAGAAAGAATACTGGCGAGGCACTCTATTTCCCCCTTTCTGGATAAATACGAGAAACTGTGTTTAGTGATGGAACTCAAAACCGCGCTTTGTGTTGCCCGAGCTGAGAAATTAAAATATTTTTCCTCTCATAGGGGTCGAACCCCTATACCGTATCCATCACGTTTACTGTACCAGTGCAATATACTTACAAGTACAACAAGTGATTTATAACTAAACTATTGACACTCTTTTAAGTTTTTGATAAAATAATTTCTTTTTTTTCTTTTCATTTTGATTTTCCTTTTAGGCACATACAAGAGGATTGCCAAAAGATTGTATGGACACAATAAGAGTTATCTGCATTGGTGATGTAGATGAGAATATGTGTTGTGGTACTCATGTGTCTAATTTAAGGTGATTTATTAAAACTAAATACTTATTAATATATGTATTAGAAATGGGAAAAAAGTAAAAATCCGACGAAGTGAGACTCTTGTCACGCACCGAAGTCGTATTGTTAAAAATATAAAAATCTAATTTATAAAATTTGATAAACTTAAGTTTACAAGCGTGTGCAGTCTATGAAATGAAATAAGTACAAATATTAATAAATACATAAATGATTTTCGCATATCAAACCTTATCGAACCCTTAAAATATGGATATATTAATTTCTTTTATTTCAGTCAACTACAAATGATAAAGTTACTAGGCACGGAACCCGGTAAGAAAGGTAAAACTAACTTAAAATTCCTAGTTGGTGACCGAGTTACCAAAACGTTTCAACGCATGTTGGATAGGGAGAAGGCACTTACTGGTTTATTGAAGTGAGTAATTTTTTTATTAGTATTACGGTACGATCGACGAATCCTGGCTTAAGCCAGCGGTAGATTTCAATTTATATATATATATATATATATATATATATATATATATATATATATATATATATATATACTAGCGGACCCGGACGCGGCTTCGCCCGCTTAAACTTTGCTTGTGCTTATAGATATATTAAGGAAATTGTGAAAATATGTAACTAATTTAAATAAAAAAAAATAATAGTAAACGTAACCATAGTAAAATATTAATAAAAAAAACTAAACAAAACCAGCTACATTATTAATAATTTTATCTCTTTCTGCCTTTCTATTTCCCCGAGTTAATATCCAGAATAACTGAACTAATTTTTATTGGACTTTCAGTGATCGATTTTACTGATTTACCCGGGAAAAATCTTTTTACTCGTTTTCCTTGCGCGCGTACATAGATACTATATGAAATAACTAAAGTCCTTTCTACATTAAATATGATAAGTTTTGCGAGCAATATCAAATAAAATCCCAGAAAACTAAAACCACAATTTATTAAGTGTATAACAACGGTATACATAACCATCCAACCAAGATGAAATAACCAACAATTCTCTCCTTAATACTTAAATAATATTACACCGATGCCGCACAGGGCCGCAACTTACACCACACCAAGAAATTTATGAAAATCTAACTAATCTGCTCCTCGAATAAGCGAAGAACCAAAGAAAAGTATAAATTAATTATAAACAGCAAATAATTACATAAAAATTAACAGTAGTTCGAAAATGTATGAAAATTTACAAAACCGTCAAAGTCATCTGCCCGTTCGCGTCGGTCATACTATGCCGGTCGTAGCACGCTAGGTCATTTCGAATCCGTGACATCTTCTTAATTATTTATTAGAATGTTATACAATAAACTATAATTTCAATCTAGACGAAATGCTAAAAGTAACTATTATATTCATTTTCATATATAACGATCAATGTCAAATTATAGAAAATACGTACAACAAAAACCCGATAAATATAAAATAAATAAATTAAAATGGTTACTTTTAATCAACCTTCAGAGATAAACATGGTATATGTATCGCGGACTTTTTTAAACATTAAACAACAATATTTTTGTAAAACATTGTTTTTATGTATCTCATAATTTTGAGTCGGCGCACGCCATGTATGCGTTAAGCTCATTTTGGGTGACGTTTGCTTATAACAACAAATAAACTTTGCAAGCCGTTGCTTAGCAACGGTCGGTTGTTATTAACATGGCGGAATAAATTGCCTGTCAAATTGAAAAATATTTTAATATATTAGTATATATCGACAATATTACAAATATGAGAAAAAAAAGTAACCTATGTTCATCCGAAGACCCTCAAGTATCTCTGTATGAGTATTTTATTACAATTGAATTAGCGGTTT
>JAATLQ010027401.1:4365-23551 GCA_013421005.1 Heliconius erato x Heliconius himera
GAATTTTTTTTTAATCTGCACCGATTTTTATAAAATTTGAAATTCAGACTCTTAAAAATATTTCATTGAACACATGTTTCATGATTTTTAAGAATTCACCCCCTAAGGGTTCAAATAAGGGGTTGAAAGTTTATATGGAAAAATCTTTAAATTGCCACCGATTTTTATAAAAATTTAAATTCAGACTGTTAAAAATATTTTATTGAACGTGGTTTTTTTAGAATTCACTTCTAATAAGCAGGTGAAGCCGCGCGCGCCCTCTAGCTATATATAAACACTCACACAAATGCAAAGCTCATCTTAGATCTCTAAGACTGTACTTCAAAAATAAATTTATTAAAATCTTAGTGTTAGCGAACTTGAAGCTTTAAGAAGAATGCTTTACATATATTAGTTTAGCTGCTGAATATTCAAGATTACAAAAGAATTCCTTTCTATTAAGTAGTGTCTAAAGTTTAACGTAGATTAATCTAGAAGTATTTAATAAAGACCATTTAAAGCCTGGAGTTTCTTGAGACAAGAAATTATATTGTAATTGAAACTTAAAATAAATTTATCTAGTACATTAAATAAGTATTGTTCACAGTATTTATAATTCATTTTTATTTATTTATTTTAACTTTACGTTACACAACAGCAGGGTAGTGTGAATAGAGTGTTAAGACACTTTTCACACGATTCTCATTTTCCGCCGAAGTCTGGAGGCATTGCGTGGTTAGTAGTACTCAACTAACTAAAATTTTATTTCTTCAAGTGGAAATCAAACCTATCGCGTGTACAGTTACATGCTTCTACCCCAGCGCCACGACTGACCTCATATGTTGGCAGATTTTAAGAAATTCCCATATAAGTATATAGGTACATAAAATAAGTACCAAAGTCACAATTCAACAACTGTTTTTGCCGAATTCAAATAATAAGAAGTGATTATGTCCATATTATCTTTACAATTTATAGAAAGTTTCTCTACCTAATAATCTCTTCTACTCCTCGTAAATGACTAAAAAGATTGTGATTAAATTTTATATTTATATTTTTATTTGAATTCCTTTATGGTTTCAAAATATATTGGTGCTGGGTGTTTTAGGGGGTCTTAAAATACTCCATAAATAATATATGTAAAATTAAAGCCTGCTAGACTAACTTATTTTGCCTCAACTTTAAACAACCCTTAGGACGTCAGGCAGGAGTAAAAGCCCACGTAAAGAGGTCTGGTAATAATAAATATACATATTTTATATTACTCTTAACAACATATATAAACGAGCGTTTCTACTTTAACGTAGGTGAGCATGTGCCTTAAGTTGGCGATACCTCTGAATGGGCCCTACTATCAAGTTAATAAGTCTTAACTACATATTAGATTATTAGTCTTCAAATTTTAAACTTTGTTAAAATGACATAGATCTGGGGGCCCTGGGATCTCAGTCTATACAAGACTTTTACTGATACGCACTAATAAGCACTAATAAGCACTTTTTAGGGAAAATCATGAAAGATTTACTTTATTATGATATTAATTTTAACTACCATAAATAACAATGAAATCTATATATATATATAAGGACATGTTCCGATTGACTCAGGTAAGACGCACGCACAGCCGTAACCGCTGTGCGTAGAAACGTAAAATTTAGACAGATGTTTATTTTCGTAATCTGGACATCCACTAAAACGGAATTTTGAAAAATTTTAACCCTAAAGGGATGAAATAGGACTTAAAAGTTTATATGGATAAATTTTTAAATCGGCACCGATTTTTATAAAATTCAAAATTCAGACTCTTAAAAATATTTCATTGAACACGTATTTCATGGTTTTTTTTGTTATCACGCCTTTTATTTGTTATCACGCTAGAAAACTAAGTGTTTAAAATATACGTAAACGCAAACGAAACTTATAGACTTAGAAAGTTGAAATTTGGCAAGTAAGGTAATTAATTTTCAGCACAAAAAACCGACTTAAACAACGAACCAGAATGTTTAAAAATAATTTTACATAAATTAAATTGTACTTTGATCGCGGGCGAAGCCGCGATTTGAAAACTGGTATTAAGTAAATATGTATAACATACAATACAGAACCAGTTTCTTCAGGTAGCTAGAAAATTATACAGAAATACTTTATAAGGGATCTATTTCATCTTTAAGTAGTCCTTTGCCAACAAACTTTCACGTAACCGCCAACTTGGTCGTGTAATTTAATTATAATACGCGTGAAAGTGAATATTATGTAGGTGTGAAAACTATCTAAAGTTTTCTAATATATTAAAGTTACAATTAAGTATATACAAAAGATGGAGCATAGAATTAAGAAATCTTTCCCGAAAGAAACCATTTGATTTTAAACTTTATAATTTGATCAGATTCATGCTGTATCCCTTATTGCACATAGCACGTTAGGCAGAGGGAACCTAGTGTTGAGACACTCCGTTCTCCATTTTCCACTGAATTCTGAAACATATCGTGGTGAGTGGCCTAATTCAATACGGTGCTTTGCCTCGATACCGGAGCGAAGAAATAAAAATATAAATTTAAATGAATATTTCATTTCCTCGAGTGTGTATCGAACCCATAACCAGTCGCGTTTACAGTCAGACGCTTGTGCTTCGTTACAACTGGCATCGATGATAAGACTTTACATATTTTCTTACATTATTTGATAATATAATATAAGTAACTTTAAAAGACAATATATGAACTACACTATTTAAAAAATAAATATCTGTATCTCGTGTCTAGAACACACAATATATCATTTACTTAACTTTCAGTTTCACCTGCTCGTGACAAACTTTGTACTTAGAAACTGTTCTGAGCGTAATGCAAAATGGATTGATAGCAGTTTAATATATCAACTTTCTTTAGAATATAGTGTTAGGTTTTGAAAAAAAGAGGGTTGTTGATAAATAAATAATGGTATAAAATCGACCAGTGTTAGGTCTTGTAAAAATAAAGAGGGTAGTTTATAAATAAATAATGTATAAAAGCGGTACACATCGTATTGGATGGGCTTATTCCCGAAACGGCATCGAGGCTAGATATAGTACCACTGGTGAAGAAATACATTGGAGGAGTTCATAAGATAATGTGAGTTTTATTGTTTTATTATAATAGCGACAAAGAATTTGGAATTAACAGGGTTATATTTCATAGATATTTTAAAGTCTGCTATTTGGCATCTTTCGTCATAAATTATCGTCATAAATTAGCTTCACGCTGTATCTCGCAGACAGCAGGATAAGCAGAATAGGTAGAGGAAAACTAGTGATAAGACATTCTGCTTCTTTAAGAAGCGGTGGGGAACTTCTTAGTAATTATCTTTGGGTAGTGGAAATTTGTAAAAATCTCCCTACAGAGATGTTAATAACATAAATAAGTTGTAACTAGCGTATAAAAATTTCGACGTAGCTCGATGAGAACGTATGGCTTAGCGGCCAGAGCGCCTGGTCGGTTTCCAGGAGGCGCGGGTTCGAGTCCCGCTAGGTCTTTTTGAATCAATGATATGTCCCAAATTAGTCATTATAATAATGTACAGTAAAGTATAATTTCAATCTAGATGAACTGCTCAAGGTAGCTTTTATTTATTTTGAGAATAATGAATACCAAATTATTGAAAATACATTAAAAATAACCCGATAAATGTAAATTAAATATTTAATATATTTAATTTAAATTGGTAACTGTGGCTTAATCTTTAGACATATACCATCGCGGACTTTTTTATAGATTTCTTTAAAGGACCATATTTTTGTAGAATATTGTTTTTACGTGTCTCATAAAGTTCAGTCAGCGCACGTCATGTAAGCATTCAAGAAGCATTTTGGACGACCTTTTCTTAAAACAACGAAATTTCTTGCTGTTTAGCGACGATTGCTTAGTACGGTTGTAATTAACATATCAGACAATAAATTGCATATCAAATACAAAGATATTTTAATATATTACTTTATATCGAGAATATTACAAATATGAACCTATAGTTGATCCCAAGACTTTCAAGTATCTCTATGTGAAATTTTATCACAATCACATCAGCGGCTTGGTCGTGATTGCGTAGTAGATAGATAGACTTATTCACAATCAACCATAAATTTCTGCTGATTTCAAAAATCGATATATAAGATTTTCATAATTTATAATAAAGAATTTACAGCAGCACCAGAGTTAATTTTTCTTAGTTTTGGTAACGTGTTGAATGTTGTGACGTGTGCAGGATACAACGTCAAGGAGTTTTTTTTCTATATCTTGCCAATCCCCTTTGTCTCGTATGAAGCTGAGTACTACCAAATTTGCTTGGAACGGCCAAGTTTTAATCCGTTGGTTTTATTTTAATAGTCATAGCTACGGTCATATGTTTTGATCACAGTTCAAAAAATACAAGCATTGGATACGTAGGTCAAATTAAGCATGTTAAATTAATCTAAAAATAACGAAGCCATCATATATTTAAAATCGCCTTAGTTAACATCTAATCTTAAATCAAGAGTTAACCCACAGAGGATACGAAACGTCTAACTTTTACTATTATGTGGGCACGATCGCAATGGCCAAGCTTAGAACTTTATCTAAGTTAAAACACAGTTTAACAGTTGGTTAAACCTTCTGATATCGCTCTAAGTACGCCTATTAAAAACAGAACTAATTATATCCACCGGTTAAGGTATCGTAATTAAATATATCTATATTTAATTACGATATCTATATAACATGGATATTTTGGAGCGACTGATCAGTTATTCTACGTGATAAAATTTACAGTAATAAGGGATTTTTTTTTCACTTTTTAAATATTTTTAACCTTCTGTCTAATTATCAAACATCTATTATCGTGGTCTTATAATCCAAACAAAAATTCGCATTATGCATGCTAAATCTCCATTTTCCAATAAAAATAATAAAAAAGGTCAACATTTACATTGTTCATCAATAGGGCACTATGACTGTTATGGTTATCGATACACCTAGAGGGCAAGCGTATGGCAAAAATTGCATATGAAAACGACCACTTCTGTCGCATGTTCAAGGGCTACACAATTCAGGAGGATATCCAAGCAAATCGCTGTGACAAAAATTAAAAAATGTAGCGACTAAAAACCAAATCAAATATAGTAGGTACTAACGAATCTTGATAACGCAAAAAACGTTCTGTGGAGTTAAACACTAATTATGACGGGAGGAATATTAATCATTTTAATACTAAAGAATATTAATCATTTTAATACTAAAGATATAAGTATTTAAGTTTTCAAGAAGTTTATATTTGAGATATTAAAAAATCGATACAAGAACGCTATCTATTGACCAAAAGTAGGTACTAACGAATCTTGATAACTTGGGTGTTTTTACACTCATATAGTCTTTAAGGAGTTAAATAAATTTCTATAAGTACATACTATACATATAATACAATACGTACCTTTTATTAGATAAACGTATTTATTCCATAAAGTCAAAATCAAATCAAAGTCAAAGTCAAAGCCAAAGCCAAAGTAAAATAATTTTGTTTAAGATAAGAAATTACATACTTAATCTTTTGAACGTCATATAATTTACCACCTGTTCACTAAAGTTAAATGTTAGAATGACGTTGTTGCCTCAGACCTGAAAAGAACCGGCGCAAGAAACTCCGTGGGATTTTTTAAATAATTTTTTAACAAGTATATTTTTAAATATTTGTGACAAAGAAACCTTTAAATCAGACTAGAGTGAGTACTTCAGGGCTTAAGCTATATAATAAGTTGTATAGTGGTTGAATTGAAAAATCAATTTACCACACAGTTGATGAAAACACTTTAAATTTTAATTTTATATGTATTGTTAAATTTAATAATGATTGAGTTCACGTTAATAATGATTGAATACAGGCTCACTTTAAAAATCTGATTAAATAAATTGTGCTTGATTTAAAATTTATTGCCTAGTTGTTTATGCCACGTTATTTGTAATGGCAAATAAAACTTTTTTTAATATAATCCATGTAATTTAAATATAAAGATTCTTATTAGTTGACTATAAGACATAACAAACAAGAAAATATCCTAATTTAGTGTAATGTTCAGTTTCCACTAACTCTCACTCCGTTCCTCACTTTTTACTGAATTCTGGAGGCATGTTGAGTGGCGGAACTCAATGCCGAGCTTTGCCTCGACACTAGAGCGAAGAAAACTAAATATAAATTTAAATAAATATTTAATTTCTCCAAGTGTAGATCAAACCCACAACCGGTCGCGTTTACAGTCACACTTTGTGGCTCTGCGCCATGACTGACCTCTTCCTATAGAGTCTGAAAACATAATAATGTCCACTTGGTATTTTTATTAAATTATAGTGAAAAAACCATATTTAATACAATGCTTGAGACATTTTGAGGTAAAACAATGTCCTGTTAATTAAAAACTACAATTAATTTTATTCATAATTAAGCAAAGTTATTAATTATTTTTGTTATTAGCTGCTGTTTGTAAACTGTTTTTTCACCACGACTATAGATATAGAGTTTAAAGTACCTAAACTAACTTAAAAAACTTAAAAGTTAAACAAAATTGCATCAAAAAAAATCAAATCAAATTTATCTAAAATTCTAAATAAATATGGCAGATAAAGAAATAGTCCCCCAATTTTGCTTATTGTACTTCCTGTTAACCTACAATCCTGAAATTGGTACGAGGCACCATCACTGAGGCAAGTCTGACTCACACTAACCGGCTTTCTTTTATGTTTGTCCGTCGATTTTTCCTTAATTTGTGGACCGATTTTAAAAATTGCTTTTTTGTTTGAAAGAGCGTACTTTCCCATTGATCCCATTAGAATCAAATCAGGGTTTGACTACTTAAAATTTGTTACATTCGAAGTAGGTGCCAGCTAAGAAAAAACACATTAAGAGATAACTAGTACTCGTAAGTACCTACACCGACCTAAAGCTAAAGAAATAAATAAATTGAAAAAAAATCCATATTGGCACCAACACCAAAATTAACACTAAAAAAATATTTTTCTTTACTTTGAAGTAATTAAAATATAGTTTAGTTTTTGTTAAGCTTGTGCATTATTATGTAAGTAAAGTTTTGGCCGTCGGACTATAACTATTTGCGATGGCTACGAATTGGTCCATTTAAGGAATTCATTATTTTAAATTATTATCATTTTTCCACTCCCGTTCAATCACAAGGGAGGGTATGTGGAAGTAGTATGGCAATGGGTATAAAGTTTACGCCAACGAAGTTTGGAGCAGCCACTAGTTTATAATAATTTGAGAGAGCCTATGGGCTCTCTACTATTCTATAGAATACTAGAGTAATACAAGGCTAGCTTTGCTGTTCATTCCAGCATATATACATATATATGCTTATATAGCTCTGAATGCTCAGATAACGAGAAGCTATTCAGGCTGCTGTAAAGGGAATCAGATCTTATAATACCTATTCTCTGAATGTATCGTTTAATCTTCTAAGAACTCCTAAAATACGCTTAATGAATAGAAATGTAATAATATGTAATAATATATCAAATGAATGTAATATATTAACAAAATAAAAGTGTAATTTATTTCTGAAAAACCCGAAAATTCATTACACTTATAATACATTTCATGCAAAATATGTATGCAATAATTTGCCCGCAAACTTAAGTTAGTTAACTTTCACAAGGCACGTTTCCGTTGACATACAATTATGAATTGATACGGAACCCTCGGCAGGTGAGACCAACTCGCATTTGAGCGGTTTTTTGTTTATTATAAAAAATCTAGTGATTATTCCTGTGCTTCGTGTGTATGTAAGGCAGAATGAAATCCTATCCTAAAAAGTTATTAGTTTCACAAGTCATGTTCCCGTTGACATACAATTATGAAATTGATACGGAACCCTCGGCAGGTGAGACCAACTCGCATTTGAGCGATTTTTTGTTTATTATAAAAAATCTAGTGATCATTCCTGCTTCGTGTGTATGTAAGGCAGAATGAAATCCTATCCTATAAAGTTATTAGTTTAAAGCTTAATGCTTATATGAATTCTTGACTCATATTTTTTCAAAAATTAACATTTAACTACAAAACTTAAAAATAAATAAGTTCTTTAAAAGTATGCGGCCAGTCGTGTCGCAGGGGCACAAAGTGTGACTGTAAGATCGAATGGTTGTGAGTTCGATCCCCACTCGAGGAAGTGAAATATTTATTTACATTTATATTTCCATTTTTCGCTCTGGTGTCGAGGCAAAGCGCGGCGCTGAGTTTCGCCAGTCAACACGCAGTGTCTCCACTCCCGTGAGTGTTTTAATACTAGGTTCCCTCTGCCTACCCTGCTGTGTGCAGGATACAGCGTGAAGCTGATTATTATTTATGATTAAATATATATGATTATGATTATATATAAATATGATTAAAAGTGCTCCATTTACGGAAACAGCATATAGGGTAAAATATTTCAAACCTATACCTAAAGAAATTAATCAAGATGCCTCAACCTGTTTGGACGTAGGATTTTTTTTCATTTCACGATTTTTATCCATACCCTGTATTTCGTGTGACGCGATTACTTATAGATCCCAATAACATAAACACTTACTACTACAAAAATACTACTAAAGGGTAAACAATTTTGAACTTTATCGCCAATACATACGACTCGATTTCGAAATGAAGCGTGTGCGGCGGTGTTCCTTTGATAGGTTTATGTGTGCGTGCGCCATCCTTACAAATGGCGTTTTGTTTTAAAATGACAATTTTATTATTTATTTTGTTTGAAAAAAAAACTTTTTCATTTTTGGGAATTTATTTTTTTCAGAATTATATTACAGTAGTTAAAACTGTGGTTTCATTTAATGTGGAGCTGACACTTCCACCTGTATAGTATAACTAATATATTGAAATTATCTATGTTTTATTTGGTTAAATTTTTAATTTCGTTTGGCTTTAGTTAACATACACTACAAGACTTATATAAATGCATTAGAAACTTAAGTAAGAACCACTCTCTTTAGACATTTCCAACTGAACTTTTAAACGATAGCGTCCTCGTTTTTCTTCTTTACAGTTGAATGTAAGAAGTATTTTAAAAGCTGAGACGTCGCCAAAAATACTTTAGAGCTAAGCGGTTTAAAAAAAACTCTAAAACACACAAGTTTCATAGAAACTTAAATCAGTCATACAATTGAAATGATGTAATGCACCAGAATTATATAAAGTGGGAAGCAGCTGGAAAGTTTTTTTAATGCTGCAAAATCTAATATTTATTGTAAATATAAAAAATAAATCAGGTCACGCTGTATCCCGCATACAGCAGGGTAGGCAGAAGAAACCCAGTGTCAAGACACTCCACTCCCCACTTTCCGCCGAATTTTTCGGGCATTGCAATTGAGTGGCGGTATTCAGCGCCAGGCTTTTGGCTTGAATAAATAATAATTCACTGCCTCTGGCAATTGATTTTTATCAGTATATTCGTCATGTCGATATATATAATCTTCATTACAAAGCACATCTTAAATGTAATATGTGGGATAAAAGACAAACGGCCTAACCGCGATAAATAATACCTCCTTTATCTATTTAGGAAATAGAAGAAATAAATGTAAAGGTTTTTATTACATTTCGTATTACCTTTGTTTTCTTTCGTTTCGGCGATGCCTCATTCCTTTTTTATTGCCTTAAACATCGAGACTGCAATTTTATTTCCGACAAATATTGTTGATTTATCATTTTTTTGTAGAATCTATTGTTCGTGTCAAGAAGATTTTAGAAGGATTGTATGCTAAGTGGCGGAGTTCAACACTGTGCTTTACCTCGTTACCGGGAATCGAACACACAACCTGTCTCGTTTACAGTCGCACACTTATGCCCCTGCACCTCGACAGGTCTCAATTTAATATTCATACCTTAATTAATTACGGTACATAATATTGCATTTTTTATATAAATACGGCAACGGCAAAAAAAATAACCAGTCTCGTCGAAATTTTTGTCTAATCTATATAAAAATACATTGAGGCAGGGTTACATACGTGTCACTGTAAGCGCGAAGGGTTGTTGGTTCGCTTCCCATTAGAGAAAATTACATATTTAATATTTTCATTTATTCGCTCTGGTGTCGAGGGAAAGTGCGGCGTTGAGAATTTATCGTAAAGTTGCGAGCGGAGTCCCTTAACACTAGGCTCCCTCGGCTCCCTGCTACATGCGAGGTACAGTGTAAAACTAAAAAAATATATAATTACATTTGAGAAACTAAATACAAATTCGAACCAAAATTCGAAGAAAAAGTAATATGTATTTTCAACCTTTTTTTTGTTCAGAATTAAAGAAAAAGTCTATATTTATTTAATTCTGAACAAAAAAAAGGTTGAAAATACATATTTACATATATTGTAGATCAACGTAAGCCTTTGCAGTTTTATCAAAGACAGCCTCCAGCACAGGTGGCGGCGGTGACGACGAACTGACAATCCAATTTCATTCAAACTTCGCAAAGAACGAGTAAGCAGTTTCAACTCTTTCATAAATTGAAAATGTCATTTGCAAAGCAGTTCTATTTAACTTTTATTAGCTACCGCTATCTGTTGCTTGTAATATTTTTTGTTCAGTAAATTTCTTTTCCTCCGCAAACGTTGACGTTATTTGTCTTTTAAATTGAGTAGCTTTAAAACTTATGAGAGGATTTAAAAGAAATTGAACAATAAAGAAAGTTGAAAAACTAAAACCCGACTACTAAAACACTAAAACACTCTAAAAAGTACGAAACGAGAAAATAGTCTCCACTGAAATAATTATGTACAAACGATTATAAATTTATCCACTATTAAATAAACAAATAACTTATACGTATTATATTTTAACGTATTCTCATACGTCATACTGATAGAGATATGTTTAAAGGATATAGGTGATCGAAGCCACTTTTTACTTTATTACTGTAATGAAACTGTTTTGGTATAGTAGGTGGCATACGACCATGGCTATCCTTTAATCACTTTGTTGTCCGTCTGTCTGTCTGTTAAGAGCCTTTATCTCAAGAACGCTTGAAGAAATTCAAACCGTATACTCATATCTACAGTCCGTTAGTTTCCTGACAAAATAATATTTCTATATTTATTTAAAAAATATAATATGGCCGTTTATTTCGCAAAAACGCATATTTCAACAACTTTGAAGGGAATCAAAACGCAACCCTCGGTGCGCGAGTCCGACCTGCGCTTGGCCTGTTTTTTTATATTTTCTATTTCTCACATTATCAAATTGATTGTGGAATAATCACTACATTCCTCCACCAATAATACAAATATAAGATACGTTGGAAGTCAATTGTGATTGAGCATCTCATGTACAACAAAAGTGTACGCACTAGTGGCATTTTATTTAATACTTCTCAAAAATTTTACATTAATATAACAAAAAGTAATTATTCCCGACTGCTAAGAAAGGGCTATGTTTTTCGCGCGTATCTTGTATATATGTAATATTCTTTATTACCTCATATCTCCACAACCTCTGAACGGATTTACACAATTGAGGTATCGTTAGATTAGTATTAGCGCAGTCCAAGTGTTCTTAGATAGATGACGTTAAAAAAAACAATCATGGCAGCCGTGGGATCCCATTGGACTTAGTGAAAAAAAATTTTTCGTTTCGAATACCACAATATGTACATTACTTTAATACACATTACTTTAATAAATCCTAAAAAAAAGTGAAAAATAAAAAAATATTTGTAATAAAAAAATATTTGTAAAAACAAAAACCCCGACTGCATAAAACTAAAAAAAAATAAACAAGTCCAATAGTTTATTAGGATTAACAGTCGGGACCTATAAGCAATTCTTCAATCAATAAAATCTTTACCAGGAACGCCGCATAATTTAAAGAGGTCCCGACTGTTAATCCTAATAAACTATTGGACTTGTTTATTTTTTTTTTAGTTTTATGCAGTCGGGGTTTTTGTTTTTACAAATATTTTTTTAATTTTTATTTTTTTGTTAGAATTTATTATGGTAATGATAATCATGATATACCTTTTTGAAATCCTGGAATTGAGCTCTTGAATTTGATACCCATGTTGTAGTATTCGAAACGAAAAAAATATTTTTCACTACGTCCAATGGCGTACCACAGCCGCCATGATTATTTTTTATTACCGTCACCTATCTAAGAACACTTGGGCTGCTAATACGAATCTAACGACACCTCAAATATGTCAATCCGTTCAGCGGTTCTGGAGATACGAGGTAATAAAGAATATTACATACATACAAGATACGCGTGAAAAACATAACCCTTCCTTAGCAGTCGGGAAAAACAAAAATCCCGACTGCATAAAACTAAAAAGAAAATAAACAAGCCCAATAGTTTATTAGGATTAACAGTCGGGACCTATAAGTGATTCTTTAATCAATAAAATCTTTACCAGGAACCCCATATAATTGAAAGAGGTCCCGACTGTTAATCCTAATAAACTATTGGGCTTGTTTATTTTCTTTTTAGTTTTATGCAGTCGGGGTTTTTGTTTTTACAAATATTTTTTTTTTAATTATAATCATTCAGCTAGGTGCAAATTGAAGCGATATCCATAGCGTACAGTCAAGTACTAAAGTACCACGACACGCTAGGAACGCTATAACAAAAGAACTGAACTAAAAGTACCACGACGACGTTATTTTTATTATTCATAGGTCAAGTGCGATTCCGTTATATCTAACGATTATTCTGTAATGATTTGCCATGGTTTGCTAGCTACTAGAAAGTAATTTTTCTTTTTATTTGTACGGTAAGTTCTTACGTCTTGCCATATTTTATAAGCTTGGTCAACGAGAAGTACCGGAAGTAAAACTTACCTTAACCGGAAGTAAAAAAAAAGTAACTTCAACTCATACGAGTTCTTGATAATATGAGCTTTTACAGACGTACAGGCAGACCGACGAGAAAGTTCTTTTATAACCTATTTCTTTCATTTGAGCTATGAGCTTAAGCTACTTACGGAACCATAAATACAACTAGCACTTGTAAAACTATATTTTGTTAATATATTTTAATTACGAAGCAAACGTTCCGAAAATGAATAAATTCATGAAATATTTGTATAAAATTTTTTCCTTTAAGCATAGAATTTATAATTAAGGCGATCTTTATTATGTTTTCTTCATATTGAAGTTTTGACTATATTAATATACATTTTGTTTTATACCAATATTCATGAAAATAATTTCCTAAATTATTGTGCTTTATAAATTTCGTTACATGAGGTAAATGCTAATCATCTTTAATAATTAAATAATAGAAATAAATCACATAACAAATTCCATAAATTTATTTTAAACAAAAAAGACAAAAAGTAAATTTAGTTAACATAAACCACAACTTATTTTGATTTTGTTTCTTAAACAAAAATAATTAAAGAAAATAAATTATAATTTTGGAAAAAACAAACAGGCTTAGTAATTTGATATGAAGCATATGTAACACCTTACTACATAAGGTGAAGAACTTAACGAAAGTTAAACAAAAAGAAACTAAGGAATACAGATAGACTCCTTGATTTCTATATGATAGATACAAATATTATATATACCATACAAGTCGAATGAAATTTAAGCCTACAGCTTTACTTAAGCTTATTTTGTAATATTTTACCTACGCCTCTACAAAAATAAATAAATATTATTTTATTACAAACAAACAATACTTTTATGAGGCCGGTCGTGGCGCAGAGGCACAAAGCGTGACTGTAAAATCGACTGGTTGTGGGTTCGATCCCCACTCGAGGAAATGAAATATTAATGTACATGTATATTTTCATTTCTTCGCTCTGGTGTCGAGGCAAAGCGCGGCGTTGAGTTCTCACTCAGGACGCAATGCCTCCAGAATTCGGCGGAAAGTGGGGAACAGAGTGTCTTAACATGAAGTTCCTTCCGCCTACCCTGCTGTGTGCGGGATACAGCAGATGAAGGTGATTTTTTATTACTACTTTTAATACTTTTGTGCATTTTTATAAAAATGTAGGTTGAAAATGTAATTGATTTATTATACTTAATTAAAATTCAATCTTATACAGTATTTATACAAAATGTTTTAATTATCCTCGGTCCAAATAAAATATATAAATTAAAATGACATTTATATGACTTCATTCAAGCAAAGTCGATACCAAAAATATCCATATGCTTAATGAAAATTTGCCATATTTTTATATTTTAATAATAATAATGAAATATACTTTATTATATACCACATAACATAAAAAAAAACAAAAGACAAACGTAAATAAGGATGTAATATACAGCTGGCGGCCTTAGCGAAACTGAATGCCGCACTTATCACTCATCTACTTGAGCGGGAAAATGAGAATTTAGAAATAATTTTATTTTGTAATATAAAATTTTTAACGTACCAGGATTAGAATCTGCACTTATTATTGGGCAAAAGAGAATATTATTTATATATAATAACGTTTTTAGAAAACATATCAAAATAACCGTTATATTAAATTTATTGTAGCCACTGCACCACGTATTTTTACATCTGTAAAACATGTTCTAAGAAAGTAAGAAAAAATGTTTTTTTACGCGAAGCGTATAAAATAAGAAAAAGGTTGCAGGTGGTTGTGGAGCGCCCGCAAGGGAACTATACAGTCTGATTGAACATCATCTCCGAGTTAGGTAATAGTGGACTATTACATTTGTATCTTTTCTTCTAAGGCTTTTAAGAGGATCCTATTTGAAATACGAATTTATTTTCCTTACGGTACAGTATAGTAAGGTACGGTAAGTATTTTACTGACACATTTTTACTCATCTCTATATACAGAGTGGAAGTGTCAGCGCTTCTTTTACGGGAACAGCATATAGGGTAAAATATTTTAAACCCATACCTAAAGAAATTAATCAAGATACCTTAACAGTTTAGATGTAGGATTTTTTTTCATTTCACGATGTTTATCCATACTTGTGTTTGTCGTATCTATGCGTAACTGTGTCATAGTTACGCATAGATACGGTAAAACAACTCGATTCGATTTCGGAATGAAGCGTGTGCGGCGGCCTTTGATAGGTTTTTGTGTGCGAGCGTCGTTCTTGACAAATGGCGTTTTATATTACAACAATAGTTTTAATATTTATTTTGTTTGAAAAAATGACTTTTATTTTTTCAAACAAAATAAATATTTACCTCTTTCAATTATACGGGGTTCCTGGTAAAGATTTTATTGATTAAAGAATCACTTATAGGTCCCGACTGTTAATCCTTATAAACTATTGGGCTTGTTTATTTTCTTTTTAGTTTTATGCAGTCGGGGTTTTTGTTTTTACAAATATTTTTTATGTTCCACTTTTTTGTTAAAATTTATTAAAGTAATAATAATCATGATATACCTTTTTGAAATCCTCGTATTAAGTGGTATTCGAAACGAAAAATTTTTTTTTTACTAAGTCCAATGGGATCCCACAGCTGCCATGATTGTTTTTTTTAACGTCACCTATCTAAGAACACTTGGGCTGCTAATACGAATCTAACGATACCTCAATTATGTAAATCCGTTCAGAGGTTGTGGAGATATGAGGTAATAAAGAATATTACATACATACAAGATACGCGCGAACAACATAACCCTTCCTTAGCAGTCGGGAAAAACGATTTCATATTCAAAGAAATTCGCGGGCGGGCCGCTAATAATTCTATTTTGTCACGTACCGGAGTTAGGAATTGGTGCCTACTATTAAGACATTTCATTTCGCACTTAATACTTATTATTTACTAGCGCCCTGCTCGTGACTTCACCTGCTTAAGGTATGTTATTATTAATTTGCAAATGTGAATTAATTTCGTTTTCTAATAAGATGATAATTTTAAATTTATTTTTTTTATTTTGAAAACGACAGCGAATTCAATAAATCTTTTATTAATATGAATTTTGCCAAACAATGTTCTTTAAAACGGTATAACTTTTTAAGGTTCCGTACCTTTTAAGGAAAAAAGGAACCCTTATAGGATTACTTTGCTGTCCGTCTGTTCGTCTTTCTATCTCTCAAGAGACATTATTTCAAGAACGCTTGGAGATATCGAGTTGAAATTTAAACCATATATCTAAAAAAAATCCACATTTACTTAAAATAATGGCCGTTTATATCGCAATAAATATGTATTTAGAGACTATGAAGATCATCAAAATTCATAGGATACTTCCGGTTGACCTAGAATGATGTATTTAGCAAGTAGTACTAGTTCAGGAAAATATCTGAAAACTATAATTTTGTGGTTTACTTTGAACACGCTGATCCTCTAGGAATAAATAAATCACTCTTTCCTTTTCGCTCCTATGTATACGAGTACATGTATAACAAATTCAATTCCTCTAACCCTACTTAGAACATCTCTCACAGTCTCGCAAAACTCCTCAACTTCGCCTAATATTTTGCTATCCCCAGTTTGAACCGAACCAAAATCAGCATTAGGTTGACTGCCTTGTATTTTGCTACTGCTTTTACCAAGCGAGAAGAAAATAACACACATTTAGATTGATATCGTCGCTCGTTCTCTGTTAGAAAGTGACCTCGCTGTCCGGTAAATTGATCATGTCGTGGTCCTTACGCTTTCTACCGCATATAACAATTTAGTCATTTTAAATTCAACGTAGCTATTTATAGTTTTGTCCTCGTCTTCCCACCGTTCCGGACATTCCCCAATGGCATACTTAACACACCAGCGGGGACGCACTGGTGCACGTCGTTATGGGAGGACGCCCTATCAGTGCGTTTTTGTATGGTGCACATGAAATGTTGTAGCCCTCAAAATTACTCGAAATTGGGTCGTTACGACCCGACAGTTTCATCGTCGATCTCCTGCTAGTATTACATATTTCTTATAACTAAACAATTGAACTTTTAAAACCGTATTGTATAACTGTTATAGAACAATAAGTTTGCTGTCATCTCATATTATTTTTAATATCGAAAGCGGCATAAATAAAAGTAGGCTAAGAAAATAACCCACCTGAGATTATGACATTTTTATCTCCTCGATCCAATAAAATAATAGCATAGTGGACCATAGTAAACGTTTTATCGCCTATAAGACCTCCATTCCTTTGATTGTCGGTTTATGATACAACGATTTTGTTCTTTATATTTCCTCCGAGTCGGGTACGGCGATTGATCCCTATATTTTAAGTTGCTTTAAATTTTATTTTTCATTTCAAATATAATTTAAAGTCACTTAAATATAGAGTTATATTTATTTTTGTATAATATGTTAAGAATTGATGTAAAATTATAAAAATTGTATATATATTTCCTATATCTATTTAATAATGAAATTTTCACTAAGTGATATAAAATTAAAAATTAAAAATTAAATCAGCTTCACGCTGTATCCCGCACACAGCAGGGTAGGTAGAGGGAACCTAGTGTTAAGACACTCTGTTCCCCACTTCCTGCCGAATTCTGGAGGCATTGCGTGTTGAGTGGCAGAACTCAACGCCGAGCTTAACCTCGACACCAAAGCGAAGAAATGGAAATATAAATTTAAGTAAATATTTCATCTCCTCGAGTGGGGATCGAACCCACAACCAGTCGGTTTTACAGTCACACCTCGTGCCGCTGCGGCACGACTGGCCTCAAGTCGTGCTAAGTGATATAAGTTTTCAAATGTTTAAGTTTATGAGATGTGTCTAAATATAGTGTTTACGAATCTAAGTTTTTCTTATTAAATACAGGAGGGTTGTTTTTCTTACGTATCTTATATGTATATATAAATGTAAGTATGTAATATTCTTTCTTACCTCATATCTCCAGAACTGCAAAACGGATTTACATTAAACAACAACAAACGCGAGTCGGGCTCGTCCATCGAGGGTTCCGTACAAAAATCGGCGGTCTCGGGTTTTTTTTTTCTGAAATTCAAGCCTAGCCTACCCTGAGCCCTTTCATCTAATACCTCACTTGAACTCGCGACTCTAATATCAAATTTTGCATAAATGTGTAGATTTCAGATTTTTACTTATATACTACCTGTAGATGCTAGCTGCCAAATTTAATAATTCTAGGTCAACCAAAAGTACTCTCTATTGATTTGAATGACGCGTTTCATATGTCGACACTATAAGGCAATCAAACAGCACAAGGATGTGACTGAAACGCAACGTTTTGGGTTCGGTCCCCACTCGGGAGAATGAATTATAATTTAATAATATTTGCATTTCTTCTCTCTGGCACCAAGGCCGCCACTCAACACACCACCATGCCTCGAAAAATTAGGTAGAAAATGGGGAACGCAGTGTCTTAACATTGGGTTTCCCCTGCCTACCCTGCTATAGACGGAATACAGCGTGAATCTGATTTTAACTATTTTATTTATGAATCGAAAATCGATTCAAAATAAAACAAATACTAAATCTAAGGGAAATTAAAAATACAAAAGTGCTCTTACATAGTTTAATAATTTTCACATTAGAAATCTTTAGTGTATTAGTTAAATAATTCAGAAGTATAAGTGGACGAAGTCGCGAGCGGGTCGCTAGTAATGTTTAAAACCAGCGACATCATTCATTAAATAGATATATCTGAAATAATACGAAAAATATTCTAAGTTGTAAACCAAAGCAAACGAAATACAAGGATTGCTTTTAGTTCACTTACTAATATTCAGAAGCTGTCACAAAAACCTTATCGTTGCTGTCGCAAAAACCTTATTGTGTTTGTGCTTGTGCTTTGTAAGTTACTGTGCTATAGTACAGTTGGTTTTCGCTTCCATGGTTAGCTTTATGCTTGCATAAATTGCATAATAAGAGAGAAAATATGCATAAAGTAGGAAACTGCTTATCTCAATACTAGATTCTTTGCCTATCATGGTATGAGGGAAAGAAACGTTAGCTTGATTATTTTTATCTCACTTAGTTATTTTTCATATTAATGCTAAGACCAAGGGTAATAAAATTGCTATAATTTTTTTAAGTTTTATAAGAAATGTTAGGCCATCGTGGCTCAGTGGACCAGCGTTTGACTATAAAAGCTGTGATCTTGGCACATTTTTACTTACTCTATTGCTCTAATTCTAAAATTAGTGTTATTTATTATTAAAAATAATAATTTTGCGTTGCATATATATATATATATATATATATATATATATATATATATATATATATATATATATATATATATATATATATATATATATATATATATATATATATATATATATATATATATATATA
>JAATLQ010027402.1:10244-24312 GCA_013421005.1 Heliconius erato x Heliconius himera
GTATTAAAAAATTACGCAGCGAGATTTGAACCTGCGCCTTTCGGCAACCGTCCAAGAAGACGATCATCCGAATCACTAAGCTATTCGTTCTTGGACAGATTCCAAAAGGTACGATGTCAAATCTCGCTACGTTAAAATTTTTAGAAGTTTTCTAAAAAAATGTAACACTATATTTTTTCGCAAGATTACACAACAAATTACGAATATTATTTTATTGTTTGGAATTTTTTTTTTTTTTTTAGAAGAGCGTTATCTGAAAAAAATATTTTTCGATTTTTCACATTTCGATTCACATGTCTATAGCTAGCCTATATACATACATATATAATACTACTAAAACCCATACTATTTACCCATTGATAAAATCAATCAATTAAGCACTAACAAACAGTCAACCACCGGACTGATTACAACCAACACGTCTACATTACGACCCCTGTGACAGTCCCTAAACACCAAATTTGAAGGGCGACCCTCCATTAAACATAATAGTTAGGCTATTTTCCTCTAAACGCTATCGAATATATTAAGATAAAGCTATTCGTTTTATCTATGTGGTTGTTTATAAAGTAATGTAAGTAAAATGAGGGTGTTATGTATGAAAATATTTATTATGTTTTTTTAGTGTATTTTATAAATAAAAATTGTTTTAGTGCAGTTTTAGTAGAATTTAAGTTGAATTTTAATATCATTTCACGTTTTGGTTTTATGCATAGTGGCGTAATAGCGTGACAGGTTGTAGGTTGAGTTCCACGACTCAACAATTATTGGCTTGAGAATTCGGTGGGAAGTAGGGAACGAAAGTGTCTTAATGGAAACGGAGTGAATTAATATTAGATTTTCAGGTTCCCTCTGCATGTCCTGCTAAGTGCGGAATACAGCATGAAGCTAAATAAAAACCTAATAATTATTTTTAAGCATTTTTTTTGGAACCTATGGGATGTAGCGGGACGTAGCGGGAATCCAACCCGCGCCTTTTGGAAACCGACCAGGCGCTCTAACCACTAAGCCATACGTTGAAAAAAACGTTACAAAGCAGCTTACAAAATATATGTGACAAATGCAAGTACAGTATATGTATGATGTATACCAAAATTATCATGAAACTAAATTAGCAAAATCATCAGAAATTGGTATTACAATATAATATTATGTTCGACAGAAATTAATTAAGGCTTATTTCAACCGTTACATTTAGACGTTTATTAAGTTATATTTTAATGAAGTTGGCAGAATTATTAATTATCTATTATAGGACAATGTAAATAATAGTAATATTCGAAAATACAGTTTTGTTACTTAAAGAGGCATTCGTGGCGCAGTGGTACAACTGTAAAGATAGCTTTGGGTTTGATTCCTATTCAGTGTGTTGACGTATTTTCAATTTGTCATTCTTGTAAACGAACTCTGCTACTAAGTGCTCATAAGTGACATTAAAATACCTATTTTCGATAGTATATTTATCTGTGGTAAACTTAAGATATCGATCGTCCCACGAAATCTAAGATAATTGTATTTTTTTATCAAACCCACGACCGTCCACATAACAGTAGCACGACCTATGCCACTGGACCAAGATGGCCTCGAATGGACATAGGATTATATTTTTTCTAAAACAAGAAGAATAAAAACCATCACAACCATACACAACAAAATAATATGTGACAAATATAATAATATCTTCAAAATTCGTAAACATCAAATGGAATAAAAATAAACAAAAAAACGTGTTTCAGAAGGGTTTCCGTTTCGCTAAATATGAAAGGTGATTAATAAACAAAAAGCGTTTTAATTTACGGTTTAACCTGTACAAACTCCTTTTTCCGCGTCGGTTAAAATGAACAATGAAATGATGGTTGAAAGCAAGATTCGAGTTCGTGTAGCGCAAAGTAAATGCGGTTTTTTTGTATGGAAATTAGCGTCTTTTCAAAATTGTGTGTAATTTAGTATGGTATGGGGCCAGTTATGGCGCTGGGGTGCGTGTGATTGTAATTCGTGGGTTCGATTCCCATTTGAGAAATTGAAATGTTTAAATAGAGAGGCCAGTCGTGGCGCAGGGTTACAAAGTGTGCCTGTAAATCGACTGGTTGTGGGTTCGATACCCACTCGAGGAGATGAAATTTTTATTTATATTTTAATTTTTTCGCTCTGGTGTCAAGGAGCGGCGTTGAGTTCCGCCACTCAACACGCAATTCCTCCAGAAATTGGCGGAAAGTGTGGAACATTTTAATAAACCCAAGCAAAAAATCTTTTCTCCTTTAAAGAATGAAGCCATTAACTTAGAAAAAAATACTAATCTATCGCTTCGCAACTGATCCGACATTTATTATTTACTTTTACTTATACCTAGACAGGCTAGGCAGATATAAGAGGGTGCCAAACGATACGGTGTTTGCTTATGTCTTTGGCGCTTCGTCGACTGCCTGTAACCTCTTCATATATAGCCTACGGGGGTCCTCATTCATTATACTTGTCCTTCCTCCAGTACTTACTGTGTTCTCGAAGGTCAACTAACGTCTGCCCCTGAATCTCTCACCCTCATTTTTGCTTCACAACTTTTACGTAATACATATATATACATAGTATAGCGTAGCATATAAGAATTTTGAAGTAGCTTGATGAGAACGTATAACTTAGTGGCCAGAGCACTTGGACGGTTTCCAAGAGGCGCGGGTTCAAATCCCGCTTCGTTCAAATTTTTGTACGTTTTTTAAAAAATATTTCTCTTCCCTAAGTGCGGAAATCCCTTTAAAATTAACAAAAGTATCTATTTAATTTTAAGGGTTCCGTACCTCAAAACGTAAAAACGGAACCCTTATAAGATCACTTTGTAGTCATTCTGTTAAGAATATTTATCTCGAGATAGCGTACAGATATCAGTCTGAAATAAATTACAAATATTTTAGTCCACGACTCCTTGAAGCACAGGAAAAGTCAAGTATCAATTTTCAATTTATCAAAAGATATTCGATTATAGATATATGATACGCATTTATGCATCGATTATTTTGCATTTTGTATGAATTTCATCGAGAAATCAAAACCTATAGTAAAAGTCCTGTACACCTACAAACATGAAATTTGGCACGCAGTAAGAACTTAAAATATAAACAAAGAAAAAAAATCAAAAATTAAAAAATATAGATATTTCATTGAAAAAAAATCATTACAAACTTATAATTAGGTTAAAAATTAGCGTAAACTTTAATAAAGTGTATTTTCAGTTGACATACAATCTTGAAATTGATACAGAACCGAACCACTATGCGAGTCCCTACTCACATTTGACAGGGTGTTTATCAGCTTCACCTGTATCCCGCACACAGCAGGCAGAGAGAATTCTGGAGCCTTTGCGTGATGAGTGGCAGAACTCAACACCGCGCTTAGCCTCGACACCAGAGCGAAGAAGTGGAAATATAAACTTAAGTAAATATTTCATCTCCTCGAGTGGGGATCGAACCCACAACCAGTCGGTTTTACAGTTACACTTCGTGCCGCTACGCCATGACTGGCCTTGACAGGGTTTTTTTTTATTAAAATAATTACAGCATCCCAAAACACAACATATACTTACAATAAACCAAAAACTATAAAAGAAATAGTGTCAGAACACTCTCCTTTTATACCTTAATGGGCCACAGCCATCCACTTTTACCATAAAAGTAATATTTCAAATAGTTTTTTACCCAACAGCATCACAGTGACATCTTTTCGTTTGTGCCATTGCATCCGTGGCAACAAATAATACTAGTACGTCGGCGTGTCGTCGCGACGTTTCCAATTTACCACCCTTTGTGCATGTCAGGGTTCCGCATATGGAAGTGACTTTATATTTTATATTAACATTGAGTAATTTATTCTGTTATTCTCGATTTTTGTATGTATTTATTTATGAATAATAGTTTCACTCTGTATCTCGCACACAGCAGGGTAGGCAGAGGGAACCTAGCGTTAAGCTACTCAGCTCCCCATTTTACGTAGTATTTATTTATTAATTAATTTTGAGACCGGTCGAAGCGCAGAGGCACAAAGTATGACTGTAAACGCGATTGGTTGTGAGTTCGTTCGCCACTCGAAGAAATTAAATATTTATTTAAATTTCTATTATATCCATTTCTTCGCTCTAGTGTAGAGGCAAAGCGTGGCGTTGAGTTCCACCACTGAAAGTGGGGAACGGAGTGTCTTAACACTAAGTTCCCTCTGCCTACCCTGCTGTGTGCCTGATACTCCGTGAAGTTGATAATTCTTTTTATTTAGGCATTATGGATAATTTTTCCAGGTAATGTTAAAGATTACTATTATTATAGAACTGAATAGTTTGTTTGGTTGGAGGCGCTACTCTCAGGAACTATTGGATCAAATTGAGAAAAAAATGACGTGAGTAACAGTCACTTTATCGTTTCGATGTAACCCACTTAGCTTTCTGTAGTGCAGTTATCTCGTACACTTAGAATGTAACTTCACCACGCTTTCGCCATAATCAAAGAACCATACCAAAAACTAGAATAAAATAAATTAAAATTAAAATCAAACCAAATCAGCTTCACGCCCGCACACAGCATTCCGCACACAGGGTAGGCAGATGGAACCTAGTGTTAAGACACTCCGTTCCCCACTTTCAGCCGAATTCTGGAGGCATTGCGTGTTGAGTGGCAGAACTCAACGCCGCGCTTAACCTCGACACCAGAGCGAAGAAATGTAAATATAAATTTAAGTAAATATTTCATTTCCTCGAGTGGGGATCGAACCCACAACCAGTTGGTTTTACAGTCACACCTCGTGCCGCTGCACCACCACTGGCCTCTATTGGGAAACTAGAATAAAAGATAAAATTTTACTGTTACTATATTAGTCCAAAAATTGTACAATATTAAGGAGAAAATTTGTAAGATTCATTTTGCCAGGATAACATTAATGTAAGAAAATATATCTTTCAGAAATTATTCGGACCAATCACTTTTTTAATTCTAGACACTTTTACCACACTTTTATTGTAATTGACTTCAAGTGTACCACAAACTATCTGGTTTCATTTACAAGGAGCAACGATCGAGCTATCTAACTTACGAGAACCACTGAGCGTATCACTGTGGTTAGATCGGCTATCATATTTATATACATTTCTGAATACCTAATTCGAATGTTATTAACTTAGGACGTGACTGACTCTCAAATGTCTTTTTACTCAAACCAATAGTAGAAGCTACAATAATGATTTTTTGAAAATAGTGAAATTTAGAAACCTTTACCTTTTACTTTGTAACAGTTCAGCTTAAGTTATTTATTAAACATTCTAATTCTTTTTGAATTTCATATTAGGTGAACACCTGTGAACCCAGGCATATAAAATATATGTTTGATTTGTTAATAATTGGGAAGTTGGGAAGTAATTTCGTTATTGATGTTCAAATAAATTGCAGTATTGTAACTGATTTTCCAAAACAGGCAGAATGTGAAGATAGGCTTAAACACTAACGTTGTTTCGTTAAATAGACATTTAGTTTTTACTGTAATTTTAAATTATTCACATAGCAAACCAAACTGAGTATCAAGACACCCATCTCTGCTTTATGACATTGCCCAGGTTTAAGACATTGTGCTCTGAGCGGTGAAACTCAACGCCAAGCTCGCGCCGAAATTAAAATAATTCACTCCAATGAAGATCGAACTAACAACTGCGTTTACTATATTTCCATTTTTTCGCTCTGGTCGCTTCTGCCGCTCAACACGTCTCCAGAATACGGCAGAGAGTGTTTTAACATTAGGTTCCCTCTGCCTACGCTGCTGTGAGTGGGATACAGCGTGAAGCTGATTAATTTTTTTATTATATATATAAATTTTAATATTAAGTAAAAAATTGTACCAAAGTAACGTTTTTTCAAGAAACTACCCGTTGTTTCTTAATATCAAAAACCACAAAGTTAAAATATGACTTGGTGTTAAACGAATTGTATAACGGCGTCGGTCGACCGTTGAGGCAAGCTATTACATAGCAAGACCAAAATCCAGAGCAATTCGAATAAACGCTTATTCTATAATAGCTTTCGATATTACGTTTTCCTTTTAAATGGTATCTTGTTTTATATTGACTGGTACTTGCCTCTAGATTCTTAAGTGTCTGCAAAGCAGTTTTGAATTTTAATCGTAATATTTGCAGTAATTTAGCACAAATTGGTCAAAATTTCAATTATTTCACAGATAATTATTTATTGTATCATATCTTTATACACTCTAGCTTTTAAAATCGAAAAAGTAAATCAAATTTGTTTATCTATTTGGAAACCAACCATAGACGAAGATACTAATGTTATATATTTTTTTAACTTCACATTATATCCTTCATCTAGCTAGGCAAAGGGAATCTGGTTAAAAGTCAAGACAATCCATTCCTAACGCAATATCTAATTTTAAAGGCAATACCTGAGTGAGTAGCGAAACTACATGCCCATTTGGTCTTGTTAACAGAACGAAAAAAATTTTATAATCGATCCCCCTTCGCAAGAATCGAACCCTGTCACATCTATCGTTTTTACAGACGCTGTGCCATTATGCCATGATGACCTATATAAAAAAAATTAATACGATTTAAAAAGCAAAGATTCAATCAATACATCAAATCTCATTGAATGTGTTGACAAATACCTGATCAAAGTCCTCCTATATACTTTCTATTCAGGAGGCATCCCACAAATTTTTCATACATTATACCTTAGATGGATGTCGGTCACGTCCTCCGTACCAATTCTCTTGATTACTGAATAAGCCGGGACTAAAAAAACACCTGAGTAATGGTTCCCAGAATTCTTTTAGCGGAATTTTTGCTTACAATCTTAATCTTCTTAAATGTTTCATAAAATATTTGATGTCAGCAGATTGTTATCGTGATTTTTCATTGAAAAATCTGTTAATATACTTCTTATTAAGTTAATGTGAGTGATTTCTTTTTCAGTTTTGTGATTTGTAAGGAAAATTGAATAGAAATTAATATCGAAAATAGTACTTCTAATAGGCACTTCTAAAAATTGGAACATTTGCTTATAGAAAGATGCACAACGGTAAGTACGAACCGCGCTTGAGGCAAAATTCATATTGAAAAACAAAAACAAAAGTAAAGTAGTAAAGAAAAGTAAGTACAAGGAATTTAGTGTTCAAATTTTCTGCTCCCTCCCCTCTTTCCAACAGACTCATTTTTCGAGACATTACGTGTCGAGTGGTGGGATTCAATGCCGTACTTTACCATCTTCACGCTGTATCCCGCATACAGCAGGGTAGGCAGAGGGAACCTAGAGTTAAGACACTCCGTTCCCCACTTTCCGCCGAATTTTGGAGGCATGGCGTGTTGAGTGGCGGAGCTCAATGCCGCTCTTTACCTCGACACCAGAGCGAAGAAATAGAAATAAAAAATTAAATAAATATTTCTTTTCCTCGAGTGGGGACCATAATCATTACCTTTACAGTCAAACACGGCAAAGGTGATCGATCTCTTTAAAATATACTCGTTTATTATTATAAGCTTACGGCTCCATCATCATCAAAAATTATTTAGAATTTGTACACATTTTAATATCTTATACGGAACGGAGTGTCTTAACACTAGGTTCTCTCTGTGTACCCTGCAGTGTGCGAGATACAGCGTGAAGCTGATTAATTTTTTTATTTTATCATATCTAAATATCTATAGATATACGGACCAATCATTTCCAATAGCAAATTGTAAACGTTGTACTTATGGTACATCGAAATCCTAGTTCCTCGGTCTATAGAGAATATCAAACATTTAAGCTTATTGACTATACTGATGTTTGTTCCGGTCTGATAGGCAATACCCTGTATGAGATACTGCTACCCAACAACTGCTTTATTTATGGCGAAATTCAGAATATAGGTGTGGATTATTTGCATAATTTCTTAATTATGTGTATCAGATTTTTATTTCGGAGCACAACGCCGCGCTTTGTCTCATTACCAGAACAAATTCTCTTGAGTTAGAATCAAACTTCATTACTATTCTCTAAGCTTTTTTTTTAAACTTCACCTGTATCATCTGCACTTAGCAAGTTAGGCAGAGGGGACCTGGGAAAATAATAATAAGACATTTAGTTCGCATTAAAACACTTCCGTCCCTCAATTTCCGCCGAATTCTGGAGATATCGCGTGGTAAGTGGCAAAAAACCAGAGCGAAGGTAAATCCTTTTTTTTAGAAAACGTATAAAAATTTGAACGTAGCGGGACTCGAATCTGCGCCTCCTGGAAACCGACTAGTCGCTCTGACCACTAAGCCATACGTTCTCATCGAGCAACGTCGAAATTTTTATACGCTTGTTATAACTTATTTATGTTGTTAGCATCTCTGTAGAGAGATCTATACGAATTTCCGCTACCCAAAGATAATTACTAAGAATTATCGTCTGGCAAGAGAGAATGCTATTTATTAAATATTTTTAACATTTTTTCTTTTCTAACACTTTAAAAAATGTTAAAAAACAGAACGAAGGAAATTGAACCTACGAACTTCGTCGTGTAAACGTGTGCAAGCATGTGCCCCTGAGCGTTTATAAAAATATTCTTTAACATAAAACCATTGTATAAAGTGAAAGGGAAAAGCTAGTATTATAAATACCCAAAAAATGTATATATCACGCTGTAAACCTCAAATAGGATATCGATTTGGGGTGAACTGAAGCGTAAACTTACACCTCGGAAAAATCGGTGGTCAGTGAGTATTTCTTAGTTCATTTAACAAAATCAATGGATCCTTCCTTTCCTTGGACTTGGCCTTTTTGTTTTATATTGCTCTAGTCTGTTGAATGTTTATTTTAGATTTATTTGGAGAGATTTTTTCCTTGAGTCTGGTTGGTTTATAGTGAAAAATTTTAAGATTATAATATATATGATGCCGGTCGTGGCGCAGCGGCACAAAGTGTGACTGTAAAACCGACTGGTTGTGAGTTCGATCCCTACTCGAGGAGATAAAATATTTACTTAAATTTATATTTCCATTTCTTCGCTCTGGTGTCGAGGCGAAGCGCGGCGTTGAGTTCTGCCACTTAACACACACTGCCTCCAGAATTCGGCAGAAAGTGGAGAACGGAGTGTCTTTTACTAAGTTCCCTCTGCCTACCCTGCTGTGTGCGGGATACAGCGTGAAGCTGATTATTATATATAATTTACTTGCATCAGTCACTAGGTTCCGTTTTTTTTGGGTTTTATGTTTCTTTCAACCACTTCCACAAGTTGACTGGAAGAAATCGCTTTTAGAGATAAGTTCACCTTTGATAACCTCATTTCTGTAACTTTATTTTCTTTGTTTGTATTATTATATTGAAATTTGAGACATGTAGCGATATCCAAGGTAATACTTTGTCTTTCCTTAGCGTTTAGTAATGTTTTTCAATAACAGGATTAGAATTCGCTAACACAATGTAACATGTGATGTATGACGTATTCTAAAATAATATCTATTCTTCTTCTGAATTTTTAGCAACTCTAAAAAAGAAGGTTATTAGTTTGATATGTATGTATGTAGTATTGTTTCAATGATATAATATACTTGAGTATGATAATTTTTATATATAAAAGGACTTGTACCTGACTGACTGAGGTAAGACACACGCACAGCATCATAATCTGGACATCCACTAAGAAGGAACTTTGAAAAATTTTAACCCTGAAGGCATGAAATAGGGGTTGAAAGTTTGTATGGATTTCTTTTTAAATCAGCACCAATTTTTATAAAACTTTAAATTCAGACTCTTTCTTTTTCTCTACGACTCTTTCTCTTTCTTCAAAAATATTTCATTGGACACGTGTTTTATGGTTTTTTAGAATTCACCCCCTAAGGGTTCAAATAAGGGGTTGAAAGTTTATATGGAAAAATCTTTAAATCGCCACCGATTTTTATAAAAAATTAAATTCAGACTGTTAAAAATATTTTATTGAACACATGTTTCGTGTTTTTTTTTAGAATTCACCCTTAAGGATGTAAATAAGCGGGCGAAGCCGCGCGCGCCCGCTGGTAATTGAATGTATTTGTTCACAAATTTCTCGGCAACTAATGTTTACATCAAAGTGACTCTTTGTGATTAAAATTATATATTCCAACTACGAAAACAATCCAAATGTTATCAATATCGGTTCAGTGGCTTTTGAGAGGTATGGGTCCATGCAGTTATTATTGGATATGTAGATTATAATTTTTTTAATAACGTATTCTAAGTTACTCCACTTTTCATTTGAATTATAACAGATACGTTAATTATGTCATTTTTAGGGTACCGTACCTGAAAACCAATAATGTAATCCTATAAGGGTTCCATTTCTACCAAATGGAACCCTTATAGGATTCCATTATTGTCCGTCTGTATATCATTACAAACTTACGTTTGTGAACTATAAACAAATTTCAAACAAAAAGTATTAATATGCCCGTGTCCTTAAACTAGTACGGAAGCCTCTATGGGTGGATCCGACTCACTCTTAACCGGTTTTTTAAGCGTTACGCTGTATTTCTCACATAGCAGAGGGAACTTGGAAACCTAATATAAAGGCACTCTGTTCCACAATTCCGTTTCCAAATATCTCAAATTCATCGCAAAAATGAGATATCATCTTAACGTGATAAAATAAGATATTTGACAACAAAATCCACTACCACTACACAAAGCGACGGTAAAAGGTAAAAAATAATTACCATACCTACCCGTAAAGTAGTTCGACTTACATTTTCACATGCATATTTGATGAACCAATTCCATTAGTCTCCATACATTTTTGTTGATTTTCCACTGCATTATAGCGTTTACGCCACAGGTTATAAGACCAGAGAGGCCGGTCGTGGCGCAGCGGCACGAGGTGTAACTGCAAAACCGACTGGTTGTGGGTTCGATCCCCACTCGAGGAGATGAAATATTTACTTAAATTTATATTTTCATTTCTTCGCTCTGGTGTCGAGGTTCAGCGCGGCGTTGAGTTCTGCCACTCAACACGCAATGCCTCCAGAATTCGGCAGAAAGTGGGGAACTGAGTGTCTTAACACTAAGTTCCCTCTACCTACCCTGCTGTATGCGGGATACAGCGTGAAGCTAATTTAATTAATTTTTTTTTTAGTTATAAGACCAAACGTATTATATACTGTTTAGTTCGGAACGTGGTGCAATAAAAGTTTGATGCTAGCATCCTTTAGGGAAATCGTTGCTATATAAACAAAGCATGTGCGCTTCAGAAAGTAAACTTGTAATAGAAATATTTTGTGAATCTTTGAATAGTGTGGATGTATGTATGTATGTAGGTTTGTAGATTTTTTTTTTTTAAGTTTTGTTCGCGTTCGGTTCGTACGTTTTTTTTTTGCTTTGTTTGAAGTTTGAACAAGTTTAAAATAAACAGGTGCTTATTGAAATACTAAGTAAATATTGTATGAAAAATAATGTAATGGATTATTTTTAATTAGTATTTTCGAAAAATCTTTTTTTTTTATCACTTCTCTGCGTTCCTCAACCTACCTGTATATATTAAAACATTAAAAAATATCTGTATTTATGCCAATTTTTTACCTTTTAAGCACATTAATTTTGTTTATGGGTTGTCTGTCAGTCACGTTGGAAGAAATGGAAGAGTTTTCATATATG
Source organism: Heliconius erato x Heliconius himera (assembly GCA_013421005.1). Classification (NCBI taxonomy): domain Eukaryota; kingdom Metazoa; phylum Arthropoda; class Insecta; order Lepidoptera; family Nymphalidae; genus Heliconius; species Heliconius erato x Heliconius himera. Next base: position 21,869 of record JAATLQ010027402.1, read on the forward strand.
ATATATAGACTAGAGGTTATATTTTACGTAAGTTTTCTCTGTGAAGGTTTCATAAAATTTGGATAATAATCATTTTACGAGTATATATAAAATTTTATCTTAAACATTTTGGTTGAATTTAATATTTCGTCTTAAACGCTATGCTCTTTACCTGATCTCACAAATATTAACAGCCTCTATACGCCGGTATTGAAAAATATATATAGTTTACAACAGTAATTTTAACCGCTATATATCTTTTTAATTTTTTTTCAGCTTCACGCTGTATCCCGCACACAGCAGGCTAGGCAGAGGGAACCTAGTGTTACGACACTTCGTTCTCCATTCCCCGCCAATTTCTGGAAGCATTGCGTGTTGAGTGGCTGAACTCTACGCCGCGCTTTCCCCTCGACACCAGGGCGAAGAAATGAAAATATAAATGTAAATAAATATTTCATCTCCTAGACTGGGGATCGGACCCACAACCAGTCGATTTACAGGCACACTTTGTGCCCCTGCGCCACGACTGGCCTCTCTGACTCTCTCTGGATATTTTTATTTATTTTTCATTAAATTCAAATCATCCCAACCCTAAAGCTCTAGCAAAGGTGGTTTATTATATTCTTAATTTTATATCAGCATTGTAACAATGTATTTTGGACGTCGACTCCCTACCACCAATTCCAATTAAGGGGATCTCCCGTGCAGAAATATTTAATGAACCTCTTTCATTTATTGATAGACAAATGAAGTCTAGTAGAATAATGAGGGACCATCTCATTATTTTTAAAATAATATACATATTTGACACCATTGTAACGCAGTGGTAAAGTGAATGACTGTTATTTCAATGGTTGCGGGTTTGATCCTTATGTGGATAGGTGCTTATATTAAAATATATTTTAACTTTCACGGTTTTATTGGACCAAGCACAATATTATATTTTCTTGGCATAACTTACATTCATCATGATGAAGGTATATGTAGACTTTAAAATAATATGACAAACAGGACTCGAATAGAACTCTACAGAAGTCACTAGTAAATAATTTAAGTTTTGAATGTATGGGTCTAAACTCGAATGGCGAGCTATAGGAGCCTGATTTATGACTTGCGCAATCATGCAACTATAAACGTGATAGTTAATAGGTTCGACGCCCACTCGAGGAAAAGTTATATTTATTTTCACTTCCTTGCCCTGGTACCGAGTCAAAGCGTGGCATTGAACTCCGTCATTTAAATCACAAATGCCTCCAGAATGCCGGCGGAAAGTGAGTAACAGAAGTGTCTTAATGGGAACGGAGTGTATGTACAGTGTTCCCAAGTTCTCTCTGCCTGCTGTGTTCGGAATATATCGTGAAGCTACAATATAATATGATGAATTATTACTGAAGCGACGCTGCTTAAAATATATTTTAATAAAGTAATACAATAAGTGAAAGGAAGAAAATCGATTAGAGAAGTATCGATGGACTTATAAATTCTTTTTTTATATTTTAATCCATGAAAGAAATACGGATATCAAGTTCAAATGTAAAATTTTGTTTTATACTTATAAAGTTTTGACTAAATGACAAAAATTCATTTATGTTTGTGCTTTATTTAAAAAAAATCTGTTATTAACTGCTGTTCCTTCAGAAAATAAAATAAATAAATTATAAGTAATAATATTATGTATCTTTTTTTCACTTCTGTAGATTGCTAAATCCTACTATATTAGTAGTATTTAAATGTGAAAATTTGTAAGGATGGATGTTTGTTCCACAAAAACTACTGACCGGATTTAAATGAAACTTTACTGTAATATAGCTTATATTATACATCAAAACAATTCATAGGCTTCAATTTATGTATTAACTTCAGATAATATAACAATAACTTTAAGCGGGCGAAGCCACGTATGGACTGCTAAGACGAAAAAAATTACAAAAATATATCTGTTTATATGGCCACATGTGTATAGAAAAAAGAAAACTTGTATTTTTTATACAGAATATCATTTCCAACTGAACTTCTAAGAACATTAAATCTTTCATATAAATCCAGACGTGCTCAACCTTTTGTATCGTTATTGTACGCTTCAATAGCTATACTGACTTGTATTTTGTCCTCTCAGCTAGTTTATTTGAGCTAGCATCGGCTAATATTGTATTTAAATTTATTTTTATATTGAAATTTTCATAAATATCGAGCTTAATATGTATATTTCAATGTAAAAGTAAAGAATTTATTATTGGTTTATATGTCACCGGACAAACCCGATTTTAGGACAAACTAGTTTGGCCTAGGATGATCTAGTTTTTCCTGACCACACTAGGATAAACTAGTTTGGCCTTATTGATTACAGGCTGAACTGGTTTGGCCTAATAGCGTTAGGATAAACTAGTTCAGCCTGGTAGAACTGTTAGGTTAGGTTAGGTTAGGTTTTTTTTTTTTTTAAATGTAAAGCTCTGTGCTTTACGTCT
>JAATLQ010027406.1:0-50738 GCA_013421005.1 Heliconius erato x Heliconius himera
AATGCCTAAAAACGTGCTTTCTATGTATATTCTGTATACCAATTATATATTTAACTAATAATATATGTTACCAATTTAAAAACTATACAGGAGCTAATATAATTTATTTTACAAAGAATATCGTGAGTACTTATCCAAACCAATTAATTAATAATTAAGGCTGTTTGTATATCTATATTTCTTAAATGAATAATCATGTAATTCAAGCGGGCAAAGCCGCGAGCAGGCCGCTAGTATATCATAAAATTGAAAATAAATATTTTTATAATGTAAAACTTTCATACAAAATTTTATTGAAATATTCAAACGTTTAATAGTAAGTAAATACTCCTGTTTCATAAACATTTAATATCAATGATTAAGTATTTAAAAAAAATACTTATATATCTATATTACTTAAAAATATTATGAACCTAGTATTAAGACACTTAGTTTCTTCACTCTTACGCTACACTTTTGAGGCATTCATTAATTCCTTCGAGTGAGATTCGAATCCACAGCCATTGCTTTTACAGCCACATGCTTATGAAGCATCAATCTTTGAATTTATTTTTATACTTCACGTGATGCAAGAAAATTAAAACAATTCACTCTTCTGAATAGGAATTGAACTCACAACGATGGCCTCAAATATATTTCACTGTACAATTGCACAAACTATAAAATTTTTTTAAATATTTAATACACATTTTCAATTTTACACATAAAGGTATACATAAACATAATTAAAAATAAATATACTATACTAACAATTCAACATAACTTGTCAAATTCACTTTGAGAAGTTTATGCTATATTTCAAAGTTCGGTGTAGCGGAAACCATTCCGTACCTCACTCAGAAGTTCAGGGTGTTCTCTCGTCATTCGAAACTAAGATACAATTAATTTATTTAAGAGACAGCTACAAAGCTCCTGTCCACGGTGTGTTAGTCCTTCAAAGTTATAAAAGAGGCTGTCACAGGCCACCTACTGAGTATTACTTGAGAGGTTGTAATACATTCACTGCCTTTTCCGTACTGAGACTCTTGACCTCTCTAGGACGCCATTAAACATGCAAGAACTGCCCCAGGGGAACACCCGGCCTCGTGTTCGCATCTAAACTTTCACCCAAGGAGAAGTTTGGCCCGATGGTTCTCATTTGAACTCATTCCATTCATAAAACGTTGCCCATAGCCCCTCGTATTGAATTACCTTTGTATTGAAATCGTTTCATATAAAAATTGAATAGGAATGAGTTTGTCGAGGAGAATATTCGTTTTTGATTAGCTTTAAGAATTTCTTTTATTTCGTTTTATTTTATTTAACAGCGACTGTAATTGTATATTTTTTAATTTTTTTTAACATCGTTTATCACTTTGTACGAAGGGAAATACATTTATTAATTTTATTTACATAATTAATAATAGCGATATAAGATAGTATCAATTTTATTCAGAATAGGATGCCGTTAAAATTAATTTAAAAAACCAGACAAGTGCGAGTTAGACTCGCGCCCGAAGAGTCCCGTACCATTATCTTTAAAAACGTCAATAAACGTCACGTTTGATGTATGGAAGCCTCCTTAAATATATTTTTTTCTTTTTTTAGTATTTCTTATTATAGCGGCAACAGAAATGTTTGTGTAGTAAACATTACAATAGTCTGATTATATGAGATACTGCCTGATGACAGACGGACAGATGGATAGCAAAGGCTTAGCAACCCGTCTGCCCCCAGAGGTTTTACCCTTTGGGTACAGAACCCAAAAAAAATAGAAATGTGAATATTTAAAAATATAAATATAAATATTCTTGAATAACTATTTATACGAGCAATATTTTAATAGTTTGCCTGTTTAAAGAAGTAGCTAAACTAAAGATATACCTAATAACCGGTTTTAACAACATTTACTATATTTTTTATATTTCTTGTTAACATTTATTATATTTCTTATATACATACACACATATAGAAAGGCTACAATTCTACTTTTAAAAATTGTAATCAATATGTAAGGTATATGAAAGAGGCGAAATCCAAATAAGAAAGATAACAAAATCGACTCTCTTAGACAGAAAAACAATATTTCAAATAAATTATGACACTTTATCCGAAGGGTGTTCGATGTAAAACTATCTAACTTGGTTTTTTGGGTTGAAAAACTTCTTCTTTGAACTGATTGTACTCTTCTTAGTTCAATATCAATTGAGTGAACAGAACTACTTGGACAAGAACTTTGGAAAATTAATAATATATTTTACCTTATAAAAAAAAAACTTTTATTTTCTATAAATATATATAATTTTATAATAAGCTTTGATTAAATCAAACCCAGTACTTCAAATTTACACTTAAGTTATTGTCATTACGCTTCCGCTCTTATTCTTGGCAAATTTTCATTATTTTATTCTCTTACCAACGCCGGCGACCTGTTAAAACCTCACTAAAGTAACAAAGCTATTAAAGATTTTCTTTTGAAATAAAAATTTTAACTGGCATTCAAATAGCTCTTTGGTGCATATAGTTCTTTATATAATTTGAGTTCTTTATACATTAACAATATTTATTTTAAATAAATTTAATTTAATGACTAGAAAACGAAATTAATTAATTAACTACGCAGACAAGTCTGTTTATAAAGAAACATCAACTTTTAATAGTACAATACGATTTGTATGTAAATATTCCGAATAAAATTAAATTAATAAAACAATATATTTGAATATAAAATCGATAGTTCAGATGATATAAGACATATATACGAGTATATACATATAAATTTAAAGTGAATATTTAGAATTTCCTCATAAGCTAGGAACAAAGTATGTTTATTGTAAAAACATTACCAGCATTTATTAGATTTTCCATATGCGGGATGGCATACCTAATATGCGGGATGGCTTTCAATTCCGTTCAAGAAAACTGAAGTAAATATAACATATTTACTTCAAGTTTCTTCTCGATAGCGCAAAACTTAATGTATATTTATAAACATAATTGGATTGCTTATAGGAAAGCGTTTTACAAGATATGAGAAAAAAACACTTTGCTTCAGTTTGTTACCCGCATTCTAGAGTAGCTAGAGAGCTTAGTGTTGACACACTCTGTTTTTCATTTTCTGTTGAATCGAATACTGTTTGATTGATGATGAGCGGCGAAACTCGAAAAAAAACATAAATTCCCCGAGTGGTAAACACACCCACAAACGCCGTGTTTTTAGTCAGACTCTCCCACTGCGCCCATTGGTCCCATGTTTTATAAGATATTCTTTGACTCGCTCTCTGAAGGTCCCGTACCAATGTCACGATTGTAGGTTAACAGAAAATACAACTTATAAAAGTAAAAAAAACAAATTTTTGTCAGCTTCACGCTATACCCCGCACACAGCAGGGTAGGCAGAGGGAACGTAGTGTTAAGACACGCCGTTCGACACTTTTACAAATATAAGTCTGTGTTGATTTTTTCTATGATTTAAATTTATATATTTTTTGCAATGTTGTCTTTGTTTATATTGCTTGTTATAAGCCCCTACTTCATTCGCCAAATTGTAGGTCCACGGGTTTTGATTATGTGGCAAATTTCATGCAGCAGATACTATAGATACTAATGCCCGTATCTTTTGATTACGTTATTTTAAAATCTGATTTTTTGTACTCCAAGGGACCGTAGGGATATTTGATATTAATGCGGATAGACATACAAACAGACAAATCGGACAAAATGATCCTACAAGGTTTCCGTTTTTTTTCTTTTCATGTACGATACCCTAAAAATAGCCAAATTTACGATTGCAAAAAATATGTTATAATCAAATTCATTCATTATTGAGGTATCAATAATGAGTGAATTTGATTATAACAAATTTTTTGATATTTTCAAGCCAAGGTCGGACATCTTAATGTTATTATACGTAAACCTAATATTATTTAAAAAATGGACAAGTACAATTTTTGCGAGTTATGAAGCGAACTTAATCAGTATTTCCAATACCTTCGATCTTCTCAAGGATGTTGTTTTTAAGTTAATGTGTGTTTATTGTCTAATTCCGGTTTTGGATTCACCTACTCACACCATTATCTATTAATGGATACGTTTTTATATTTCTTCTATTAAACCACAAGCAAATTTTAATGACAAATTAATAATAAGAGGCCGGTCGTGGCGCAGCGGCACGAGGTGTGACTGCAAAACCGACTGGTTGTGGGTTCGATCCCCACTCGAGGAGATGAAATATTTACTTAAATTTATATTTCCATTTCTTCGCTCTGGTATCGAGGTTAAGCGCGGCGTTGAGTTCTGCCACTCAACACGCAATGCCTCCAGAATTCGGCAGAAAGTGGGGAACGGAGTGTCTTAACACTAGGTTCCCTCTGCCTACCCTGCTGTGTGCGGGATACAGCGTGAAGCTAATTTAATTTAATTTAATTTTAATAATAAATAAAAGTAAGCAAAACTTAAAAAAGAAAGCAAATTTAAATTTACTTTTTTTCTATGCAATTTTGTAAGAGCTGGTTAATTCTTTTACCATCCTTTAAAGTCTGGCCCAATCCAATTTGTCTCGTCGTATATCCGAAACAAGCCAATCACTGGCGGCTCTATTACGAAACAGTAAAACAGAACTGGTGATCTAATCAGCTAAGCTAGGAGCTTTATCGAATACACCTTTTGCAGTGATAACCGATCTATTGAACAAGTAACTCGTAGATTAGTGCCGCACCGAACACGGATTTGTAATTGAAATCCTGAGTTTGAATTCATTTGGAACTCTGAGCGCAATTCCCTATAATAAAGTTATTTTTGAAGTGGGGCAAGTGGTTAATCATAGTTTAGAATGGAGGATATATATATATATTTTATGTCATAATACTCGACGTGAGGTTTTTATTTTCTGAATTGTAATTTTATTTTAATAAATGGCTCTTAGATTGGCTCTTTTCCTCTCAATTTTTATTCTGGTGAAGAACTCTCTTATATAAATGAATATGTTATTGCCTATACTGTCCAGGCGAACTCATAGCGAGGCAGCGAGTCTTTAGGTATTATTAAAAACATAAGCTCAGTCAGTATTTTTCTCTATAAAATCTATAAAAACAATGTACGTATATATTGGTAGAATTTGTAAATGTTTGTACTTGACGGTGCTAATTCAGCTTATTGGATTTACATGACTTAAACTATGAATTTTTCGTAATACTATAAAAAACTAAGCTGTTTGTATCTGAATATAATCTTGTCTAATTTGAATAATACTATTATTATTTTATAAGGGACCGATTTACATATCATTTTGAAGTAACGTTGTATTCGTTGTTTGATAGTTACAAAACTCGTTGAACTCACTCACTCACGTTGTCTTTGTCTGATATTATTAATCAGTTTAGGTGATTTGGGTGGTGTCAACTCCTTTATCCTATTACTAATTATATTTCAGCTTCACGCTGTATCCCGCACACAGCAGGGTAGGCAGAGGGAACCTAGTGTTAAGACACTCCGTTCCCCACTTTCTGCCGAATTCTGGAGGCATTCCATGTTGAGTGGATCGAACCCACAACCAGTCGGTTTTACAGTCACACCTCGTGCCGCTGCGCCACGACTGGCCTCAATTAATTTATTTATTATATTTAAAACACTTAATACATGTAGTGTAGGAATTTGTAATGAAAGAATTCACAAATCCTATTTTAGAGACCGCTTCCGATGCTTCGTGAAAGTAAACAGCGTTTTATATTTTTAAATCTTCAAAAATAAAGCTGAAATATTTGAATGTTCCTCAAATAAAAAAGCAGTTAGGTAAAAATTGTTTATAGTGGAACGGCTTATGCAATTTTAAGCCTATAAGTTTGTTTTGCCATGTTTGTTTTCTGAGTTTTGGTATTGATACTTCCATTTTTAATCCTCGACGAACAGAAAACAGGGTGTTATATATTTAACGAGTCTGTGTATGTGTGTATCTGTATGTCTGTCTGTGGCATCTTGGCTCCCAAGCGGAGGAACCAATTTTGATTAAGTATTTTTTTTTAAAACATAAGTAATATTTTTCTTTGAAAGGCGACTTAGTTTGAAAGTTTTCACGATTTTAAAAATCTGTTTATTCGTTTGAAGATTATCAGTTTTTTTCTAGTTGTTAGTATACTTTTTAAAAATTTTTGTGTGAGAAGTTTTAATTATCTCTTTATCTCTTATATAATAAGACAGTAAAAATATTTTGTCTGTACATTTAGTAATTTTGACTGAAATAGATAGAGGGACACTTAAAAAGAATAATAGAAAGCAAAAAGATTTTTTTTTAATTTCTTGTCTGTCTGTCTGTCTATCTGTCTGTCTGTCGACATATTTTTGTCCACATTTTTCTCTGAAAGTACTGAACCGATTTACTTGAAAATTTCACCAATTGCTTTGTTTTAACTCAACTACTAAAGTTTAGTTCATCAAAATCGGTTCATTAAAAAAAAAGTGATCGTCATTTGAAAGAAGTCGTAATTAATTCAACGATCTTGAAAGAATATCAAGTAAATACGAAGATTTTTTGGTTGGTTCGTTCATATAATATATGTATGTAACTAATTTAAAAACTGTACAGGAGTTAATATGCAATTATTACAGTTATTTTACAATGAATATTATGAATCCTTCAAATCAATAATTTAACATTTAAGGCTGTTTCTGAATGAGTAAATTAAATTATTCACTGACATCAGCACATTTAACAGAGTAGGTATATTATATAGGTAAAAAGAACATAAAGTTAAAAAAATATATACGTGTAATAAATAATTAGCTTTATGTATATTTTATAAATATTAAATATCAACAATGGTCGTATATGGGTGTATGTGTGTATTTGTATTTCCGTCTGTGGCATCATAGCTCCCAAATGGATGAATTGATTTTGATTAAGTTACTTTTGTTTAAAAGGTTACTTAATAAGAGTGTCCTTAGCCATGATTCAAGAAAATAAATGTTCAGTCATTTAAAAATAATCAGATCTTTTCTAGTTGTTTTCAAAATGCGTGTCAAGCCTAACAACTTCAACTGTCAATTTACTTGCATAAATTGACTTAAAAACCAGCAAATATCTTAGCACTGTTTTAGGATTATTTTTCGGGTTCTGTACCTCAAAAAGAGTAAACGAAAGCTTTATAGTATGACATTGTTATCCGTCTTAATCAAGATTGCGTGGATCTATCTAAAATTAATATAACTTATTCAGCGAAATCAAAACCTATATACCTTTCCGTGGAATTTTTAAATTTGGCATGAAGTGACTTATAATACAAATGAATAGTGTTGTCACAATAAGAAACAATCCGAGAAGTAAAAAATTATAGATATTTTATAGAAAAAAATAATTACAAACTTATGATTGTAGATGATTTCTTGCAAAATGAGTGGGTACGCCGGCAAAGTTTTGGTTAATTTTACTTGCCAATAAGCATCAAATTTGCCACGAATTTGCAGTTAAAATGTAAGAAAATGAAAATTTATATTAAAGAAATCTGTTACAAACTTATAGCTGTAGTGTATTACATGCAAAATGAGTAGTGTCAACTTTTATAAGTTGTTCTTGATGTTGACCGGAAATCCTGAAATTACTAAGGAACCATCGGTGGGCGAGTCCGACTCGCACTTTTTCATTAACAGAAATAAACAAAACGTAAATATGCAAATAAAAAAGTATTTTTATTTAACTTCTATACATAGCGTTCATTATCCTCGGCCGAATTTGTTAGCCGATCACATGCTACGCCGATTAAGGCAAATCCAGCGTTTGCCAATAAAGCGACTCTGTCCATGTCACCTATTGAAACATAAAGACCATTGACATCCTCACGCTAGATTAAACATACAGCCGTTTCCATTTAATGCGACTAACGTGTTTAATTCTACCATTTTCAAAAGTGATTTACTTCTGATTAAAAACAAGTGAGGTATACAAAAGCTAGACTGTGGCTGTGGCTTATCATACACTAGCGGCCCATTTGCGACGTCACGCGCACACCATTTATAATATTTTTTTTGTGCTGCATTTGCCAACAGATATATTATATTATTTATACATTCAATCACGAAAAACTTAGTTTCATAAATTTGAGAAAGTACAAGTACTATGTGGCTGCATGCGAGGATGTCATCGGCGGCAACCGTGCCGGGGCATCGTACTCCGCGGAACTCGAGCCTAGGCTTTCGGCCGTAAACAGCGTTGAATTATCACTTCTGGACATAGGCCTCTCCAACGGCACGCCACTGAACTCGATCTTCAGCTCTTCGCATTCAGCCGTTGCCAGCCACTTTGTGAATGTCGTCACCCCATCTAGCCGGAGGACGTCCTACATTACGCTTGCCGAGGCGTGGTCGCGTTTACCCCAAAGATCATCGGTTCTGCGATAAATGTGGCCAGCCCACTGCCACTTCAGCTTGCTAATCCTTTGAGCTATATCGATAACATTGGTTCCCTGTCAGATCACTTCATTTTGAATTCGATCCTTCAGAGAAACTCTAAACATAGGTAGCAAATAGTATACTATAAACATTACGGCAACGTAGATACGAGCATAGATGCCTGGTATTAAAGGATTTTATTACTACAAGCTTTTATTTAAGTTGCCGTGTTAGTTGGTGTACGTAATATGTTGGTGTATACTAGCTCAATTTGACCCACATCCAAATTCTGATGACAATGAAACTACGTATAATCAATATTGTTGTCAATTTCTAACGGCCACCGCAACAAAACGATAGATTACAATTCTTTGCACAATTCTTCTTTTATGGGTATCAAATGAAAGGGTTTATTTCGTAAAATAAAATATACTATGAAAAAAAAATATTTACAGACTGAGGATGGAGCCGGAAAGTGGTTAAAGAGATTTCTGAACTAAGAAAGGTTGACAAGTCGTGTTTGGACTCGTTTGATATATCTTGGCAAGTACTCTGTTGCTAAATTAATAAATGAATGATATATACTAGAGCTGCAAGATAGTGCCGAAAGGTGGCTAAAAGGACTTTTGAACTAAGGAAGATAGACAGCGTCTTGTCCTGTTTTAATTCGTTGATTTGTCTTGGCGAGAATTTTAAATTAAAATTTGACGGGAAAAAAAAATTACAATAATTATATGTTAATAGAGTTAGATAGAAAGGAGAAAATTAAGAGAAAACTCTGAAATAATATATGAATTTAAAAAAGCTTTTTAATAATAAGTTTTCATCCAAAAGCGCACTAGTACTAAAATTTAAACAATAATTGCAAAAGCTTGTAGCGCATACGAGAAACAGAGAATTAAAACTTAAAAAAATCTTTGACCAATACCATCGCAACGACATTGGGGATCGAAACCAGAACCGTCGCGTTACATCCACACACTTGTGCCCCTGCGCTACGACGGCGTCGTCTATATTATTAATTAATTTTAATTATAACAAGTTTGTCGACTCGATTCACGTTATTACAAACACCGTCAGCTTAACTTTAGCTTCCAGCTTGGTGACTGTTCGTTGTATTATGAATTTTCATTAGATTTCACGCTAACAGCCAATTCCCACATCTGTTTCCCTTACAGAGTAATAGTGAATATATCTACAAAACATTTTAGTATTACCGACTAAAGTATGAAATAATTAAAAAAGTTATTTTATGTTTTTTAAACAAAATGTATATTCATTTCATAAAAGTGAAGCCTGAAAGCGAAGCTTCGAAGCTCTCTTTGTTCATCATGTTCCGTTCATTTTCGTACATAGTGTACTAAGTATCAGCCAAAATTGTGCTTGGTGTTATGTTAAAAGAAAGATCTGTATTGCAAATATAATGAAAATACAATTTTTGTTTTAAATGAAACTATTTAAACCGGGTTAACCGCGTATATTTAAGATTATACATTTTGGAAACCCGACGTTTCGAACACTTTGCAGTAGTCCGTGTTCACGGGTAGACTCATTTTAATACAAATTTTTGTTTATAATATTTAAACATCGTTGTTACTTCGTAATCGTATCTTATCTACGTTCTTTAGGATGTACATTAATAAAAAAATATATGCAATGTTTTTATAAATGGACGTCTACATTAAATGCGCAATATCTCATAGTTAAAAAAGTGCAACCACGTGTCAGTTGCAAGTTAAAGACTTTATTGAAAAAAGTCATTAAAATAAATTATTAAATGGAATAATTTCTTAATTAGAAAGAAAAATTGTAAATATCACCACCAGTATGGCAGTGTTATTATTTGATAGTATGTGTGATATTTAAAAATATATTGTGAGGGTCAACTAATAGGTGTATAAATATTAAATAAAAAATCAGCTTCACGCTGTATTCTGTACACGGCAGGGGAGGCAGAGAGAACCTAGTGCTAAGACACTTTGTTCCCCATTTTCAGCCGAATTCAGAAAGCATTGCCTGTTGAGTGGCGGATCTCAACGCCGCGCTTTTCCTTCACACCAGAGCGAAGTAATGAAAATATAAATTTAAATAAATATTTAATTTCCTCAAGAGTGGAGCGAACCCACAACCAGTTTTACAGTCACACTTTGTGCCCCTGCGCTACGACTGTCCTCGTGGTAAAATATGACGTTGAATTAATATATTCAAAAAGTAATAATATCTGTATGCATATTAATATTAAAGATATTGATCACATATCTAAAAATATGTACATATATCATGTATATGTTGCCTGTAATTACGTTAGATTTGGATACAAAGAGAATGAAAAATGTGTATTTTAATACAAATTGATGACCTTTCATTAAGCCATGTCACTTACAGAGATAAAAAATATGCGTGTTAAGTCACGTTATAAATTACATATGTGAAAATTTCATTGAATTTTTCAGCAATATTTGTTTGATTGTATAAAAATTAAACAAAGTCTTATATCTATTTTTTGTAGCTTCACTCTGTATCCCGCACATAGCAGGATAGGTCCAGTGTTAAGACACTCTGTTCCCATTAAGACATTTCCGTTCTCCACATTCCGTCGATTTCTGGAGGCATTGCGTATTGAGTGGCGGAACTCAACGCCGCGCTTTGCCTTGCTACCAGAGCAAATAAATGACTGGCCTCCATATCTCAATATATTCATATAACTTATCTTTTATTATATGATGTCGGAGGCCAGCCGTGGCGCAGGGGCACAAAGTGCGACTGTAAAACCGACTGGTTTTGGGTTCGATCCCCACTCGAGGGATCGAACCCTTGTGGGTTCGATCCCATCGGTCCACCATCCAGTGGGTTCGATCCCACCGGTCTACCATCCAGTCGGTTTAACAGTCGTCTTACAGTCGTTCTTTTTCCATTTCTTCGCTCTGGAGTTGAGGCAAGGCGCAGCGTTGAGTTCTGCCACTCAACATGCAATGCCTTCAAAATTTGGCAGTAAATGGGGATCGGAGTGTCTTCACACTTTGCACACGGTTCCCTCTGCTTATCCTGCTGTGCGCGGGATACAGCGTGAAGCTGATCGATTGATTGATTGATATCATGTTGTGTAATTACATAAGATTTCATTAATTGTTTAGACATAGTAAGATCTAATCAAAGGTAGCTAAGATTTAATTTAAATCGTATTAAAAAAAATTAAAGTTTATTAAACCAGTCACGGCGCAGCAGCACAAGCGTGTGACTGTAACGCGACGGTTGTGGGATCGAATCCCACTCGAGGAAATGAAATACGTCTTTATATTTGTATTTGACTTTATTTGTATCGATGTAAAAGGTATCTACCGTATCACGAGGCAGACCTTTAAAAAGTGTGAAAATTAATTTGAAATATGTCACATTTAAATATTTCTAAAATTCTTTGCATTTGATTATCTTATAAAAAAAATATTCATATAGCAAATTTATTAAGCATTTTTTTTTCGTAGCATACGGGAACCTGGGCAGCGTATTAATAACGCAGGGACGACTCACCGAAGCGGAAATAGCATTCGAAAAGGCGCTCAAACACCGTCCCAACATGGCAGACGTTCACTACAATCTGTAAGTACATTATAATAAATAACATAACATTTATAACGTGAAAATACGAGAAAGCCGACGTGTGCTTTTCGCGTGTATTTATATTCATCGCATAAATTTCGATTTCACGCTACGTATCCGCGAGTTATGGGCATAGCGGGTTATGAAAATTGGCGGAAAACACGTCCCATTACCGAAACAATAAAAATTATGTGATGCCTACGTACCTTTTCATGTAATCAGGGGTCACGACCTTGGTGCAGAGGCGTAAGCGTGTGACTGTCGTGGGTTGTAGGTTCGATTCCCGTTCGGGAAAATTAATTATTTATTTATGAATATTTTCATTTCTTCGCTCTGGCAATAAGACAAAGCGGGTTGTGAGTTCCGTCACTCAATACGCAATGCTTCGGAAATTCGGTGGACTGTGGGGAACGGAATGTTTTAACACTAGATTAACTTTGCCTACCTTCCGTATATGCGTGATACAGCGTGAAGCTAAACCTAGGTGTTTAGTTTTAATATAGATGTGTTATTTAATTTCATAAATTTAAAAAATATCTATCATTACTATTGTTACGTTACACTTAAGTTAAATAATAGTATATATATTTGCATTGATAAAACTAGAAGTAGTTTCAAAACGAGATTTAAGCAATATTCTGATATAATGTTTTAAATAAAATATTTATTGCAACATTTATATATCATTTTATTAATCAACAATAAATTTAATACATTTTAATACATTTAAACTTTACAGTATAAAGCAAATATTGCAAATTTTAATAGAATTATTAATTAAAATCGCAATTATGATATCAGCGAAACAAGAATGTCGTTCATGTAACTCGCGTTTAATTAAATATTTATAGATGTTACCGGCAATCTGTATAATTCAGTATTCTATATAATATCCCGACAATGCTTAGAATTACAAAAACGTATAGGTAATGTATGAAATATAATTATTTAATACTTTGACTAGGTGCTCTATAAAATACCGAATGCGCCAGCAGGTAATGTAATCAATGTATAAGACGAGAGCTAGGGGAGGGGATGGGAGGGGGGAGGGGAGAATGTTAATTGCGGTCAGGCAGGCAATAAACGTGTTGTGACATGTTTACTTGCTTGCATTTCATGCAAATTTCTATTGGTACTTACATATGTACTGACGCAACCACAGCTACAAAGTAAGCGGATTTTCAATGCATATTTGGTTAGGTTTAATCTTAAAATAAAAAAATTCTAACCTATATTGCACTTAAACGCCACTAAATTTGTAGCCCGAATATAGGAATATGGACCAAGATCTATTTATTTGATATATGTGATAGATATATACTGCAGGTATTTTAAACAATCCCTAAGAATTTTATTCATTATCTTAATTTAATACATTGCCTAGACTATCCAGGTATTTTATAGATTGCGTAGAATACAGATTACCGGTAACATAGATGTGTCTCTCACGGTTCTAAATATTTGATGATGATTAAGTAGTTAAACTCATACATAACATATTTGCATACGAAATTCCGCTTTTAACATCATTTGTGCTATAATTCCCCATTTATTTCACGTGAATATTATAGTGCTGGATATCGTTCATTTTGCCTCTGACTTTAATAGGAGGTTATTGATTATCCAGAATATGACATGTACCTAAATATTTAGTTTTATCTAAATAAAATATTATAATCGAGGAAAATAGAGCACAAGCGTACGATTTTAACCGCGACAGATTGTAGGTTTGATTCCAACTCGGGCAAATTCAAATATAATAAAAATATTTTGAATTTTCTCGGTAGCAAGGTAAAAGCGCGGCGTTTAGTTCTTAAGATTTAAGTCTTTTTTATGTACTATTTCACCCTGGACCCCTAATAACTATTTTTTTTATTGCCATTGGGCTTTGGAACTCTACAAAAATACTAAAACCTTAACCCTAAAGGTCAATGATTTATATTTTTGCATTATAACATTCACTATAGGATTATAACTGCTATATAAATTATATTCATTATTCGCATAACTAAACACAAATCATACAGATCGATAGACAATTTTCTATTGTATTTATCACATAATATATATTTATGTAACATGATAGCGTTTACTTATTATACTTGTTTTATTATAAGGTACAAAGTTTGAGAACGTTAAAATGTTGTACTTTTCAATTGATGTTTCCTTAAAGTCTTGAAATAAAAAAATAAACAGTTTTCTGTTTTGTTTTTTTATTGAATTGATTCTGACAAAATTTTTACTATCCTATAAAAATAAATTACAATATTTTGTGGGGCTTCATCTTCATTACACCAATCTATATATATAAAAGGACTTGTGCTGACTGACTGAGGTAAGACGCACGCAGAGCCGTAACCGCTGATGGTAGAAACGTGAAATTTGGGCAGATGTTTATTTTCATAATCTGGACATCCACTAAGAAGGGATTTTGAAAAATTTTAACCCTAAAGGGATAAAATAGGGGTTGAAAGTTTGTATGGATTTTTTTTAAATTGGCACCGATTCTTATAAAATTTTAAATCCAGACTCTTAAAAATGTTTTATTGAACACGTGTTTCGTGGTTTTTTTAGAAGTCACCCCTAAGGGTGCAAATACGCGGGCGAAGCTGCGCGTGCCCACTAGTAATAAATATGATTTATAAATAAAAAAAAAATCTAAATAGCTTTTACCTCTATATTTATTCAAAAATCTAAACTTAAATAGATTAAAACAATATAATACGTAGACGTAACTATCACACGAAATCGTTTTTAAACTATAAAACCTGCTCTGGAAAAAGGTTTTAGATGTCCTATAGGTACTCGTATATTTTGATGTATACAGACTTCGTTCATAGCTACACAATCAATAGACAGACAACACCAGCTGTCCCATTAATTCACGAGGCTTCGAGTTCTTGAATTAATCGGGTACTCCTCTGCCACCTAAGCGTTGGGTTTCCGTGCAGTTTCACAAATTAACGTGAAGCCATACGATCACACAATGTAATTACTGGAAACGACAGCGTACGACTAAAGTTTTTCCGCAATAATTTGTGCCCTCCTACGCTGTACTGCTGCCTTTGTACCGCTTCACAGTTATTTCATTAAAAATGCATAAAGTTACACAAATTTGTTGTTTTTGTTTATTAAATGGAAGTTTAAGCTTCCATTTGCTTTGGTTACATCTTATAATTTGTTTGTCCATAAATTTCTCTACAGGGTATTCAGTATTTAATTTATAATTTTAAATATTTATTAAGTAAAAGATAAACATAGTGAACGCAACGGTTATGAGTTCGATTCTCACATGAGGGAGTGAAATTTTCATATCGTCGTTCTAGTACTGCGATGCGTTTAGTTCCTCAAGAATCAGGCGGAAAGTGGGAAACAAAAGTATTTCAATGGTAAACGGAGTGTCTTAATACTAAGTTCCCAGGTTCCCACTGCCTACCCTGCTACATAGTAGCAGTTGCTACAGAGCTTCATGCCTTATCCCGCACAAGCGGGATAAATAAAAAGACAAGATAATTGTTTGAATTACAGCATTAAAAGGAAAAATAACAATCTTTTCCCTTTGATTTATGTAAATACGCTAAATGGAACGCCGTTTTAAGCGTAGTTGAGATGCTATATTTTATAATAAACATTTTGTATACTGGCCTGATCTGATAAGGGTTGTTTCTGCTGCTGTTTAGGTACTTTTTATTTTAAAATATTTAAATGTTTAGCAGGAAAGGCAGATGGAACCTAGTGTTAAGACATTTCGTTCCTCTCTTTCCGCCGAATTTTCCAAGGCTTTGCGTGTTTTCGCCTTGGAGCCAGAGCGAAAAAATTAAAATATTAATAAATAATCCTGTCCCCCGAGTGCAGATCGAAACCACAGCCATCGCGTTACAGTCACACCTTTGTACCTCTGCGCCACGACGGCCTGTATTCAAATGTCACAATATCACCGTCTCTCATTTCTAAAATTCTTCAATCACAAATGACAATCTCCATGAATTTTATATAATGTTTATAATGAGGTACCAAGTAGCGATGTTCGAGCGCCCGGTACGGAGCTCGGTGTAAATATGCAGTGGTGTTATGATGAATAGGGTCAACCGGCTTATCAGGTTGCTAACTCAGCGAATTCATTAACTTTACAGTTAGTTGACTGTGAGTGGGTACTTGTATATGTATCAAATGTGTCGCGCAATTTAGTTTTGGACCTAAAGTAAATATTATATATTATATTATATCTGATTAGATATTAAATTTTTACGATTTGAGGATATTGTGAAGGTTTTTGGTGATTGTACTTTGAATATGTATAGGATTTATTAGCATAACGTTGAAAAAGAATGTTGTTCGCACACAGCAGGGTAGGCAGAGGGAACCTAGTGTTAAGACACTCTGTTACATCCGGAGTCCGTCCGGTGTCCGTCCGACACGAGAGCGAGGAAATGAAAATATAAATGTAAGTAAATATTTCTTTTCCTCGAGTGGGGATCGAACCCACAACTAGTCGATTTTACAGCCACACTTTGTGCCCCTGCGCCACGACTGGCCTTAAAAAATAAGTGTTTAATTAAATTGGTTGAAACTTTATTTTTCAATATAATTATATTGATTTAAATTCATGTTATGATTAGAAAACGAAAGTAATATAGATCAGTAAATCAATAATTATGCAGTTCAAGCAGTTGAATAATTTTAATAATATTATTAATTTGATTTAGGATTTCTTTTCTTATTGCTATAACTGAAACAAAATATTGTTTTCATGATATAGGAGATAAACATTATCATTATTTTCTCACAGAAATAAAGTGTTAAAAAAATAATTTTAACACTATATTTATGTATAGACAACACCTACTTAATACGTAGAAAATCGTTGAATGTGACTTTTATTATCAAATTATATAATCAGCTTTATATCATTTAGAATGAAACGTTTACAATGTTGTCGGTAGATTACATACAGCCTACAAAGCCATTTTCATGTTTAAATTGACACCGGAATATATTAGTAGAATTTTAATTAACGAACTTTGAGCCTTCAGTTTGCCTTTTGTTTAAACATATTTTAGTAATTACTAAAATAAAACATAATTATGTTTACATATAGAAACATACGTTTTTTTACAAAAAATATGTGGTTAATAAACGGTAAAAATATTTTTGGAAATATCAAAAGGCTTTGAAGTTTCATAACCTTTTGCAAAGTAGATACGTCAAAAAATATATTTTGTACTCATTATCTTTTACAAAGCAGATAACGTATATTAAATATTTATTTAAGAGGAGGCCAGAGACTTAGAGGTACATATAAAATGTAAACGTAAAAGCAAAATGCGTGTGACTGTAAACGTGACAGGTCGTTGATTCGATTCCCGATTTTGGATTGAGGAAATTAAATACTGGATTTCGATTGAGGAAATTAAACATTTAATATTTTTATATTTTAGCTCCGGTGTCGAGGCAAAGCGGAGTGTCTTAACACTAGGCTTCCTCTGTGCAAATGCGGTATTACATACCGTCATTTATACCATACAATACTTCTAGATTCAATAAAATAATTAAAACAATATAATATTACCATTTAAACCGTGAAATCGTAGAATCTTTGTATTATTTTAATTACCTCTTCCTGGTAAATATAGCGTGACGTTGAGTTACTCAATTAATTTCTTCCAGTGCACAGCAATGTCCCGAAAATTGGGTGGAAAGTGGGTTAGGGAGTACCTTGTTACTAGGTTTCTACTCTTCTATTCTACTTCTCTCCACGATAACAAGGGTGACAAAATAAATGTATTAAGTGAAATCTGAGATCATAGCGGGATGTTTGCAGTTTCATTCTATTCAAGCGATATATTATAAGCAAGATTAGATCTTACGTACATGCGCTATATATTCATACATGATAGGGATGTGAAAGCATTATTTCTATACTTTTTTTGCATGTAAAAACATCAGCGTCTTTTGTAAAAAAAAATTGTGATAAAGCTTTTATAGCATCACGCTGTATCCTGCACATAGCAGGGTAGGCAGACGGAAGGTAGTGTTCACGGGTAGTGTACATTTCTGTTCCCCACTTTCCATCAAATTCTCGAGGCGTTGTGTGTTAAATGGCTGAACTCAACGCCGCGACTAGTCTTGTTAGCAGAGCGAGGAAAATGTTAAATATTTCATTGCATCGAGTGGAAATCGAACAACCGTCGCATTTTCAGTCACACTCTTCAGCCCCTGCGCCACAACGGCCCCAAAAGTGTTGGCTTATAAAGTAATTTATATAAAGAAAAATATATATTTAACGGCGTTGAGTTCTATCACTCAACTCGCAATGCCTGCAGAAAGTGGGAACAGAGTGTCTTAACACTAGGTTCCCTCTGCCTACCCTCCTGTGTGCGGGATACAGCGTGTAGCTGATTTATTTATTTTTATATATTTAGCATAATTTCAATATCCACTTTTATTGTTTTGTAAATCAAAATATCATATAACACTATCCATTACATATTCTTTAAAAACTTTATCTATCTACATATTCCATACCATATTCATGACTAAAAGTCGTGTCTTTTACCTTTATACTTACATCTAAAAAATGAAATGGATGTTGATTCTGTTTTTTAATAAAAAAAATATTTAATATGTGCCAGCTAAAATGTTCACGTAGGACGTGACACGTGTCTCGTGTTTGTTTCAGGATTTACGACACCAAATCCTAATGGTAGCTATTAAACGTGAAATGTTTATTTATTTTGTCCCCATATAATAATATGTACGTAATTTTTAAACCTTAATAACATTATTATAAAAGAAAATCATCTTAATATTGTTACTAGCGAACCACAAGTGACTTCGCTAGGATTGGATTGAAAAAAATGTTCTGATATATAAATAAGATAATAAGATATATTATTGTAAAGTTTTATCAAAATTAGCTCAGTAGTTTCGTTCTTTTTGCGTAAAAGTGGAACAAATATAAACAAACTTTCACATTTATAATAATATTATTAGGACTCTATTAGCACTCTATACGGATTGATTTACGGAGGTAAAATCGACTGGTTGTGGATTCGATGCCCACTCGAGAAAATAAAATATTTATTTACATTTATATTTTCATTTCTTCGCCCTGGTGTCAAGACAAAAGCGCGGCGTTGAGTTCCGCCACTCAACACGCAATGCCAAAACTCGGCAGAAAATCGGGAACGGAGTGACTTAATACTATGGTCCCTTTGTCTACCCTGCTGTGTGCGGGATTTGATGAGGACAAATACATATTACATTTTATGTATATAATATAAAGCAAAAATTATATTTAAACGTAAAACCATCACTAAAACGTAGTTTACAGACCATTAACGTTAATTATAGGTTGTACTTTATTAAAACAGAAAATATTTAAATAGAAAAACAAAACATTCAACTTGCTTTGCTTACTTTGTTTTCATAAAAGTTTTGCACCGAAATTCCGCTTAGTATCTTATTTAAAATGCAATTATGCTAACAATATTGCAAAGTTTTATAAACAAATGTTTATCTTATCGATTCTAAAATGCAATGCAATTCATAAAGTTAAATTGTGATATTTGTAAAATTCATACTTTATAACAATATTTTTCTGTAATTTAAATATTTTTTTTGGTAATATGTGAAGTGTTGTGTGTTTGTGACTGTAAAGGATACGACGACAGGTTGTGGGATCGATTCCCACTCGAGGAAACAAAATATTTTATATTTTAATTTTGTCGCTCTGGTGTCGATGCAAAGCGCGGCGTTGAGTTCCGCCATTCAACATGCAACAACTCCAAAATTCGACGGAGAGTGGCGAGTGCAGTGTCTTAACTCTAGGCTCCCTCTGACTTGAGGCATCCCGCATGCAGCAGGGTGCATGCGGGATACAGCGTGAAACTGAAAAAAACATGTACTCGGATATTGTATAGGCAGTTCTCCTATGTAATCCTATGTAATCTAATGTTTCATTACAATCATAAACTGCTCAGGTTTGTAATAAACTTATAATATTACTATATTTTTGTATAAATGACGTGATAAGCTGAATGAAATGAAGATTAAAGCGAAAAACAAGCAAATGCAATTATTTTATCAAGATATTGCATTAATTAATAATAAATTGAAAATTTAATTTAGGGAGAACCTTTGAATATTTATCTTTCACCAGCGTTATAAAGGCATAATTACAACATAATATATAGTAACATACGCTGTTATATTGAACTTAAACATCAGAGCATGTTATTAATATTCCGTCCAAATATTATGAACATTTACACTCCACTGCTTTTGCTGTGAGCATTGAAGGATTTAAAGCCAAAAACATATTTATCTGATATCAAATATCATAAAGTCAGTAGGTTGCTTTTTTAATATTCTCTTTTCGCTCACGTATGATCTTACATTGATGTTTATAAGTTGTATATATTTAACTGGATGTGTTGAATGTATTGCTTATTTGATATTCACAAAAAATAAAGAGAAAATTCTTTTGAATTGAATCCGTGGTAAAAGCTGCTACAAGCCTTGTTTTGAATGTGGTACCTACTGTAACCTTGGTATGATCACCTTTTTTGATAACTTCACGATTTATCTCAAATAGCAGGATAGATAGAAGTAATTTAGTGTTAGGACACTTCATTCACCACTTTCCGCCCAAAGTGTGACTGTAAAGGCGACTGGTTGTGGGTTCAATCCCCACTTGAGGAAATGAAATATTTATTTAAAATGATATTTTTATTTCTTCGCTCTGGTGTCAAGACAAAAGCGCCGCGTTGAGTTCCTCCACTCAACACGCAATGCCTCCAGAATTCGGCAGAAAGTGGAGAGTGTCTTAACACTAAGTTTTCTCGGCCTACCCTGCTGCGTGCGGGATGCATCGTGAAGCTGATAAAAAAAATAATATAAGAAAACAGAATACTGTACTGTTCTCTAGAATCCATTATTCCAACAATTTACAACTTAACTCCACTTCACTCCGATGCAAATAGGCAAAGAAGATTAAGCGGTGATTTTATACAAAGATTAGATTATTCCAATTCTAGCAGTAAGAAATCACTTGGGCACGTACATATACGTGTCGCTGGATTTATGCACGGAGGCCGGAAACACATTGTTAGCGTATAGGCTGAAATAAAATGTGTGCCACTGTCTTGTTGACTAGCGTGGTAAAGTAATAGACTTACTAACTTAATTGAGGCCAGTCATGGGCATAATGTGTGACTGTAAACACGATAGGTTGTGGGTTCGATTCTCACTCGAGGAAATAAAGTATTTAAAATTTTCATTCATGATTGATTTAATTGATTTTAATTAATTTCTTCGCTCTGGTGTTAAGGCAAAAACGCGGCGTTGAATCGCTACTGAAAATGAAATTCCTCCAGAATTAAGTGGAAAATGGGGAGTGAGAAACCTTAATATTAAGTTCCCTGCCTACCCTGCTACATATGGGATACAGCGTGAAGCTGGAAAAAAAACGAGTTTGTAGTGTATATAGCAGACTCTTATTATAAGAGAACCAAGTAGGGATCGAACCCGTAAACAGCGAATTTCTCAGATGCTGTTAACTCCGACAAAATCAATCTAGTTTAATAATGCGATAATGGTGACAATTATATATTAAAACGTGTGCTTTAAAACATCCAATTCTCTTGTTGTTTGCTATTTTAAAATAACTAAACTTCGGGAACCGAACCCACAACCTGCTGCGTTTATAGTCACACACTTGAACTCTTGCGTCACTTCTGGCCTCAGTACAAAGTGAGAAGCTAAAAAAAATATTATATGAACAAATTACATACATACTCGTATACTTACTTATTCATATGTAAAGCAAGCTGGAATAGCGCGATAGTGTTTTTGTTTTCAAATTACACAAGGGACAAAGTACCAAATTCATTGTGCTTCAACCACTTCCGGCATAAAATATCACCGGACCAGCTATCTAATTTGCATTATTATATATAATATCCCGCACACAGCAGGGTAGGCAAAGGGAACCTAGTATTAAGACACTCAGTTCCCCACTTTCCGCTGAAATCTAGAGGCATTGCGTGTTGAGTGGCGGAACTTAACGCCGCGCTTTGCCTGGACACCAGAGCGAAGTAATGGAAATATAAATAAAAATAAATATTTCATCTCCTCGAGTGAGGATCGAACCCACAACCAGTCGTTTTTACAGTCACACTTTGTACCCCTGCGCCACGACTGGCCTGAATATAAGATAGTATTTTAAAAAAAATGTGTTATGTAGTGTTCTTATGAGATATAAAGTTCGTATGAGTTGTTAAACAATGAAAATGACTCATAGATTAGTATTATAATAAATAGCACACAACAATAATATATTTTTTGGACAAGAAAACAATATAGAATTTTCTGAATAATTTGCAACGAATGAGGTATGTCTTTGAATGAATTCTTCTTCTAAAAGACGGCATGTGCTCTTTGCATGAAATTTCGAATTTTAATGCATTGATAAGCAAGAAACATCTTTGTATTTTACATATATATGTATTATATATCTACGTATTTGTAGGAAACATGGAAAAGTAATAACGGCACCCTAATAGGATCACTTTGTCAATTTTTTTATGGTATATCTAAAATTTATCTATTTTCGGATTTTTTTCCTTTGTTTGTATTGTAAGTTCTTACTTGCCAAATATCACAGTTGTAGATCCCCGTAAAGGACTCTATAGGTTTTGATTATTCGGCAAAAATGATTGGTATATTTTGATTGCATTGATTTAGAAGCTTAATCAAGCAAAACTATTCGCGGATCGTATATTGTCTTTAATTTAGCGCTTATGTCATCTAAATCGAGTAGGTACTCATTGGTAAATTCCATTACTGGCTGTGCAAATCCAGATTCACTTGACACCGTTTCCATTGCGAGGAAATGGAAGCAAGTACGTATAATATACCAAGCCGGGTAGCGGGTATGCAAGCGTACGCGTTACTGATATACGAGTACCTATGCATGTGTGTTTGTGTGTGTGTGTGTGTGTGTGTGTAAACGGGACGAGGGTAGTCGGGACATCGCCAGCGTGTCCCAGTCGCGATAAGGCGTAGATTAAACTCAGGTTTGCTCACACACACATATTTAACATTCTCGGCAGCTAGACTCGCGACAACACTGCGAGGTGTTTTGCATATCGCTTGTTTGCGAAACAATTTGGTTTGAACGTATTTGCTTGCTTCGGAGGTTGATATCGTTGTTTAAGTATTTGTACGTGTTATTTAATGTTAGAAAAAAATGTTATTTTTTGTCTGTGTTGAATTTCAGACTTCGTGCGGTTGACATTGTATATATATGTGTACCTAATTGTATATAGTATAACAAAATCAACAGTTTACTTGTCTGCTTCTAAGCAGGATAGGATATCTTGATTTTTTTACATAGGTTACAATTATAATAGATTTTTTTTTATCAGCTTCACGTTGTATCCCGTACACAGCAGGGTAGGCAGAGGGAACCTAGTGTTAATGCCTCGAAAATTCGGCGAAAAGTGGGGAACGTAGTGTCTTAACATTACGTTCCCTAACCCTTGCTATATGCGAAATAAAGCGTGAAATAATATTAAGAAATCGTATAAATTTAACTGATATAAATATAATATAAAGATAAATTTTCTAATATATTTAGATAGTTTCTAAGGTAGATTAACATGTAATACGTTAGGTGCATTGATATTTATATAACCGGCTTGAGGAATCATAGTTTTAGTTGAAGTTTACCAAGCTAAGCTTATTTACCATTTGAATTGTAGAACCTGTAAGCTAAATTTGAATTCGATTTGCAGGAACCAGATTCGTCCTCACTCTGACTGGGGATGTTCAATAATGCTTCCAAACTTACCAAAAGTTTTACGTCCAAAAACAGTACCTTCTTGCAGTGTTAAACAACAATAAGTGTGTAAAATAAAATTACTTAAAAAGTAGTGCTCAAAGTAACAAATCATTAAAAGTATCTGAATATAATCCTTTTTTTTTTGCTTTACACTGTATCATGGATATAGAAGAGTAGGCAGAGGGAACCTATTGTTAAAACATTCCGTTTCCCACTTTCCACCGAATTTGCGAGGCATTGCGTATTGAATGGCGGAACTCAACGCCGCGCTCTTTTCGGTACCGGAACAGAGATGAAAATATTAATAATAATTTATTCCCCCTAGAAAGAATCGAGCCCACACCACGTTACATTCACAAGCATAAGCCTTCGACGGCCTCAAATATAATCCTATTATAAATTTATCTATGATTATACGTGATTTGCTAATCGAGAGTATTTGTGTCGACCAAGTAATCCACCCGTAACTTGCTCTTCGGGGCGGTATTGTATATAATATTAATTTGACTTTCAGCATAATGAAAATTAAATTAAAAATGCCGTCTTGGTGCCACAAACTTGTAAGCTAACTGTAAGCGCGACAGTTGTGAGTTCGATTCCCATTTGGAAGAATTAATTATTATTTAATAATATTTTCATTCCTTCGCTCTGATAACAAAGCCGAGCGTGACGTTAAGGTCCACCACTACACGCAATGCCTTAAAAATTTGATGGAAAGTATGGAACGGAGTGTCCTAATAGTAGGTTCCCTCTGCCTACCCTGCTATATGCGGGATACAACGTAAAGCTGATTAGTTATATATTAATAGAGCTTAAGATACAATTTACCTATATAATATAATGAACGTACTACAGAAAAAATTGTTAAACGTTTCCTAATATTTATTCAACACGATAATTATTATAACGTAAATCTATAAAATATATTTAAGATAATCGTTTATATTTCTATTACAACCAATTCTAATTAATTCAAGGCAAACAAATAAACAAACAAACAAAGTCCTAGAACCAAACCAAACGTCAACACGAACCTCCCTAAATGAAGTTTAATTTGTTCAACTATCTGACGTGAAGTTATAACGAGAAATGTTACAAATTAGTGTTGTTCTAATGTGTTGCTTATAATTTAACAGGTGAACGTAAGTTAAATTTACTATTTGTCACCTCGTGTATAACGGAATGTTGGTATAGCGTGACTCCGCGGCGGTCGCGCAGCGGAAACAGCCAAGCTCTTTGGTGGGTTTTGCTGCATAAATTATTATATACTTTCCATTCATCCTTACCGCGTTTGTGTTCACGTTCTTCGTCAAACAAATAATTTGTCATCGCCATAAATATTTATGCATCGTCAACATTAAGGGATTGTTGCTGTTTCAGTAATGAAGGCGATTGTTATGCGTCATTATGTTGCTTTGAGGTCATTTTAGACTAAGATCCAGAGGCCGCAAGTTGCTGTTGCTAAATTAAAATAGTAATTATGATAATAATTTGTGGATAGTTTTCGCAATTATTTTTCTGAATGTCTTTCTGAAATTTGTATGGTATTTAAGCTTTTGTTTCTTATTGCAGTTTTGTTTTAATTTTTAATTTACTGCACTATGTTGAATTGTTATTATTGATTTTTAACGTCTTTTTCGGTTTGTGGAATAATTACGCTCATATTTCTATATAGCATTTTCTTTTTTCGTTTAACATATTTTTTTTATATTTTCGGTATTTATTAAGAAAGATATTTTTTAGCATTCAATTTTTTTATAATCTCGTAAAATTAAAAACATTCCATTTGTGATTCAATTATATTAGATGCTTAAATTCCTAAGTTAGCTAAAAAGTCCCTTATTTTAAATTAAATAAGTCAAATGTTTGAAGTGTAACAATATTAAATGAAAGTTTCAAAGTATTTAATCAATTTATAATGAAGATTAGAATAAAAAATTTCAAAATAACATCACCTAAAATTTCTTTAGTCTTTAAAAACTTTTCTTTTTTACAACTTTCTTAAAAGCCATCGTGGCACAGGAGCACAAGTGTGTGGCTCTAAGACGTTGGTTGTGAGTTCGATCCTCACTCAAGGCAATAAATGTATTATTTATTAATGTAAGGCAAAAAACCCGGCGTTGAGTTCTGCCACGAAGTGAGAAATGGGGTGTCTTAACACTAGGTCCCCTCTTCTCTCTATAAGCGTGAAACTGATTATTTAGCACGTAATTTAAGAGTGGAGGCAGTCAGCGTAGTCTTAGTAATTAATAGAAGCCATATTGTGACCTGTTATTAAGCTAATAGCTTTAATCATAAAATGTATAGACACGGAAAACTATTTAAGCTTTATTTAATTCCATACATTATCTATATTTATTAATCTACCGATATTATCTAAAACACGGACTTCCACATTATAATGATAACCTTTAAATGTACCTACAATGTGAAAACATGTCACATCGCTTTAACATTCATATATGTTATCGACTATCGCATGACTTGTATACTATTTGTATTAAATATTATTAGTTTATAACGAGAGTACTATTTTTTCGTTTTTTTTTAAATAATGAAAATGTATAAGAGTTTGTAAATAAATCAAATCAGCTTCACGCTGTATCCCGCATAGGGTAGGCAGAGGGAACCTAGTGTAAGACACTCCGTTCCCCACTTTCTGCCGAATTCTGGAGGCATTGCGTGTTAAGTGGCAGTACTCAACGCCGCGCTTTGCCTCGACACCAGAGCGAAGAAATGGAAATACAAATAAAAGTAAATATTTCATCTCCTCGAGTGGGGATCGAACCCACAACCAGTCGGTTTTACAGTCACACTTCGTGCCGCTGCGCCACGACTGGCCTCAAAGAGTTTGTATTAGTGTTTTATAAATTTACAGGCTTAGCCGCATCAGCTAAGCCTGCATAAAATTAATTCCCTAAAAGATTCCACTTATAACTTTCTTGTCACTTATTTTTTCAATTATGTTTTTTCAGGATCAATCCTACTGGAAATTATCACTAAGCTAAATATAGATTGTTATACTTACTTTCCAAATAGCTATTATGGCCTTGATAAAATACGATGAAAAGATACAGTAAACCACGATATGTGTATCTATATGTGAAGAAATATTAGTTTTTTATACAATTTCATGTAAATATACATAGGTACTTTTGGCCCTCGAGTTGGATTTCAACCTAAAACTGTCGAGTGTATTCATGTATATGACATTGCGTCATGATAAAGTGAATAATCTACAATATAGATAATTAAAAAAAGACTGAAACCAACTTTAAAATTACATTCGTAAACTTAAAAAAATTAAAAGTAGAAAATAATACTTTAATTACTTTACAGTATAGACAATTAAAGAATAATTAATGAAATTTAGGGTGACTCAAAAAAAATATTGGTCTTAGTTCGATAATTAGCAGTGCCCTTGAAAATGTATTAATATAACAAAAGACACAAAATAATATGTTTTGTAATAACAAAACAGTGCTTAAAAATAATTTATATCACACATTAAATATCACGTTTACGTATAATTGTAGAAACCAAAAATTAAAGGCCGTTAAAACACTTCGTTCCGCATTTTTTTTTAAATTTTGGAATAAAATAGCGACAGCTCCAGTAGAAAGTCATCTCCTTTTGAATTCGTAATCAGTGATTAAAAACAAGACAAGTGGCAGGGCGCTAGGCTGTACGTATATTATATTTATATATACTGATATATAATACCTTAACTTCATTGTTATTAAAAAAGGTGAAGTTGGAATCGGAGTCACCCACCGATAGTTCCGTATCAATTTCAATATTTTAAGTCAATGGGTAATAAAACTAATAAAAGAGGAAAAATGTCAGTAAGTTTGCAGGCATTTTGTATGACATGTAATGTAAATTGGCACGGAACCCTCGGTGTGTGAATCCGATAATCGCTCTTGATCGGATTTTTTATATTAGTTACCTCACATGCCTCAATTTGTTAAAGTATTTATCTGCAGGATTTTATCTATCTATTGATAAATCATATGTCGATCTATTAAAAAAAACCGGGCAAGGGCAAGTCAGGCTCGCCCATCGAGGGTTCCGTAAAACATTGGAGGTCTTGAGCTTTTTCTGAAATTCAGACTTTTCTTAGCCAAAGCCGTTTCGTCTGATATCTCACTTGAACTATCGGCTTTAGTACCAAATTTTGTCCCCTTTTTATGGCTGTTATTTTTTAAGATTTAACTACAAATATATAGTTATCATATTTTTTCTTGAATTAGTACTACCTATAGATGCTAGCTGCCAAATTTCATAATTCCAGGTTAACTGAAAGTATCCTTATTAGTTTTGATTCTCTTTTGTAGTGTGGAAATACGCGGTTTTTGCTATCATGGGGCCGTAGATATGAGTATATGGTTTGGATTTGAACTCTATATCTCCAAGCGTTCCAGATGACGGCTCTTGACAGACAGATAGACAGACAAGAAAGTGATCTTATAAGGGTTTTTTTTTCTTTAAAAGTTTTATACGTTTTCTAAATAAGTTTTTTTTTCTTAAGTGTGGAATAACACTTTAAAAATGTTAAAAAATGATTTTTTATATGTTTATCTTCAATAAGTCGATCTGATGATGTAGCTAGTGCCATTAAGATTACAGTTACCACATTCAAACTGACGATACCATCACTAAATTATAGTATAATATGGATACGTTGTTCGAAAAACCTTTTTTCCACACCCTCATCTAGCGACAATTGACGCAGAAAATTGTAACGCCTAATGACTCGCAACTACTATTTGTATTTTTTTACGAAAGAAACGATTAATGTTGGCTTATTTGTCTTATAGTTATCTACTTTTATAGTAATATTATGAAATGAAAGGCTTTGTTTGGCTTAACGCTCTAATCTCAGGAAGAACTACTGATTTGAAAGATTTTTTTTTGTGTTGGATTGTCAATGCAATGCAAAAATGGAAAAACTTAAATAATTTCGACCGCTCTGTAAACGGTTAAAATTACGCAAATATCATGTATGACGAAATTATTTTTTAATAGTAGGAAATAACCATACAAGTTTGTATTAGCCGTCACAGAATATTTATGTTCTAAGGATAATCTACGGTAAACCATTTTTGTGTTTTACAAATTACAAAAAAATAAGATCATTTCGAAACCGTTTTAAACAATACTATATTATTCTTTTTCCAATTAAATAAGTTAGATATGTTGTAACATTTATATTCAAAATTGAATTTTACAGTCTATCAATATAATTTAGTATGCCGTGATTGATGCTGTCTTGCGGTGCGCTCGCGGTATGTCAGCGATGCTTGTATGGAATTGGTCTTTGACATAACGTATATCACGAATACAGTAATCAAAGGTTTTAACTACTAGATACGTCACAAGCCAAATCATTTTTTAATAAAATAACAGATTTTGAAATAGCATTTAAAGGTATGTGTAAATTGGAGCAATATTTTTTTATAAGGGACCACCACTGAAACTTTTCCTACCATACAAAAATCACCTAAAAATAATCATTAAAATCAAATCAAATAATCTACTATTCAAAAGTCCTATTATGTAAAGTATGGATACCCTATTTGATTTCGGTTAAAAATCTCGATAAAACATTGTAGTGAGATCGAAAGTTATTCTGTTAAAACATTCCAGTAGGTATGCCACAAACAAATCTATTTGCCAACGGTCGTCCAATAAATTAGTATATCGTATCGTACACGAAACACGTCACTACAATTACGGAGGAATTAGTAACAAATTATTGCTGACGTCACTAGAGTACAATAAAGGGGGAGGCCCGCTCTCATTAGCGACGGTGAGCCCCCGTCGCCGACCTCGCACTTGCATTATTCATGTGAACATATTGCAACGCCGCATCTATGTATTATTAAACTGATTTTTATTTGCACAAATTATAAGCGGAAGTTGGTTAAGTTTTCGATTTACTTTGTAAGTGACGTGGGGTTCAAATTAAATATTTACTTTTAAATTTTTTACTATATTTTTTTCTTATTCTTTTATATTTAAGTTACAACAACAAAAAAAGGGATTTCAGCGACTAGTTTGATGATATTGTTAAGGTAAACTAGAGAGGAGTAAGCTGTGCGGTAGTTACGTTTTCTTTTGTTGGCCGCCGCGCCGTGAGATAATATACGATATAGTTTAGTTTTTTATAAACCTAGTGTACATTTATATTAGTGGAAATTTGTACTAAAGATGTTGTGTGTTGTTTTATATGTGTTATCATATAATAGCCTATGGACTAATTTAACTTAGTTATATTTTCAAATATTTTATATATATTAAAAACATATTTTAATAAAGCAAATGTTAAATAGTAAATACATCAAGCCGTTGGGGTTCATTGTAATTGGTTCTTTAGCTTAGCGTGAGCCTAAATTGGTCGATTTTACTTACACCAGTTTGTTTTCAATATCCAACTACATTCGTGAAATAGATGTCTACCCGCCTACCCTATTCCAGTGCAGTATTGTAGCTCTGCTCCTCACTTCTCATGCAGTCTCACTGCCAGCAATACATTACATCGTGTGGGAACGCACACGTAGTGGCAGCTCGTATTATAGCAAATATACGTCCTATGTACGTCTTTGGGATCAAAATTTATTCCAAGAAGGCGCTTAGGGGTTTTTTATATTGGGTGACACCTTTATTTCTTTTTTGTTTAGCTTAATCTCAACACTGTGCTTTGCCTTGTTACCAGAACGATGAAATGAAAATATTAATAAATAATAATTCATTCCCACGAGTGGGAATCCAACCCTGAACCGTCGTGTTTACAGTAACACATATCTGCCTATGTGACTGGCATCACTCAGTTTTCCATTTGTATGACTTTTATCAGACACGATATACATAACGTGTCCTAACAATGAATTCTGTGTAAATACCGAAAGTGTAGTAATTAATTTACACGCCGGATATTTGCCAAAAGGAAATTGTTCACTATTAAATTACGACCAGAATTGTGGATCAAAAGATATTTATAAGCAATATTATAGAAGGGTGGAACTACGCAACTATTATAATGTTTCCACTTAAGTGTATTATCGAGAGCTTTGTGGCCCAACTTCGGCACATTCCGATATAGTAATTAATGTCATTTCTTTCATGGACCCTCTTACTTTGTAGCTTTAAATGTAATGTGATTAGGTTTGTTATATGAAAATTGTTTAATTTGCCTTTGTGTATATGTAAAAAAAAAGTTTCACGCTGTATCCCGTACACATCAGGATAGGTAGTGGGAATTTAGTGTTAAGACACTCCGTTCCCCGTTTGCCGCCGAATTCTGAAAGCATTGCGTGAAACCAAAGAAATAAAAATATAACCACGACAGACCTCATTTATGTAATTGAACATGGTATATATATATGTCAGTTTTCCTAAACAGATAACAATTATATTCTATTTATCTTTCATCAATTTTATATCAATATACCTGAATTTAATAAGCAATCTATGTACTTGTACGCAAAAGAGCCCAATTTACACGACTCGTTGTTTCAGGGGAATTTTACATCAAAACCAAAGGCGTTACAGAGAAGCTATCAAAAGTTTCGAGAGAGCAATTTATTTTCGACCGTCCATGGCCTGTAAGTACTTTTTTTGTGATATTTTTGGATAAATAATATATTTCTAGATGATATGATTTCTAGATGACTAGATGACGATGAATAGAATAAGGCAATTAATTTTAATTTTATTGATAAGTTTATACTATTGATAATATAATTTACAGTGGCGTATGTTAATCTCGGGACTTCGTTAATGGCGGATGGGCGGTTACCTGAGGCGGCGAGTGCCTTGCGCGCGGGCGCCCGTGCTGACGGCGTCCGCGTACGGGACAGACGGGAACACGACGCGGCCCGCGTGTCCGCACTAGTACAGCTGGCATCTCTACATTCCCAGAGGGGACACTGGCACAAAGCTCTCTCAGCTTACAAGGACGCCCTGCAGATATTACCCGATACAAATTCACCAATCTCCGGCTGGACGCGACACGTATGTACCAATGAAATTCTGATATGGCTCGGTGCCAGAAAATTTTACACTCACTTTGTTCCAACAAAAGTTTACTATAAAACTTAACGTTCCTTAAACAATCTGCTACAGTTTAATTAAAGATTTTTGAATAACGTTGGCTAAAAGATGATTTTATTCTTTTCAATTTTCTTTAGAACGTACTATCGATGGCGAGCGAGATATATATGCAGCTGCAGCAGTGGCCGCAAGCTGAACATAGCATTTTATCTGCTTTGGCTTTGTCTCCGAATCATGTAGGGACGCATGTCAATCTGGCTCAAATACTTGCTCGAAATGTAAGTATATTTATACTCTAAAATAATATATTATGTATACTGGATGTATATATATATAGCATATTTACTGGAATTTTAAGTTCAAAACTTTTTTACGAGATAAAACTATAAGAAAACATTGGTGAAATATTACATTTTATGAATCAATTTGAATTGAAATCACTGGAGTTTCAATATTTTGTATAATACAAAGGAGTTGATTGATATATTTTCTTCAATAAATGAATTATTTATTTGCACTCGTTATTTAAATATTTTTAACTGAAATTATCCAGGCCGATCGTCTTTATCTCTTGTTCCGCGCTCTCGCTTGCTCGCTCGGCTCAGGTGGAACGTGACACAGAGTCATGTTTTCTCTTGCGTGCAGACGGCGTCCATAGATTTGGCCAGACTGTCTTAACACTAGGTTCCCAGGTTCCTTCTGTCTACAAGTATGTGTGCAGGATTTAGATAAAAAAAACCTATTAACTATACATTCTACATAAAAAAATAATTTTGAATAATTTATCATTTTGTCCGTGTACGTGCCTACCTTGCAATACTTTTGTCAATTTAATCAACTTTTCAAACAGTCCAGCAGAAGTGTGGAGGCCGAGTCGTGGTTCAAAAAAGCAATTACTTTAGCTCCTGAGGACCCATTAATACGAGACCAGTTTGGTAAGAGTCAATACTATTAATCATCAAAAAAATCAAAAGAATTAATGAAATATTATAAATAAATGAGATATATTGAGATAAAAGTAGTTAAGCTACACATACTATTCGTTAAGAAAGTATATATAATAATAAATGTTCTTAATATAATAAAAATAAAATGCATAAATGAAATCATTTTATATCTTTCTAAACTTGAAATTAATATATTTTTTTTTACTCTTGACACAAATTCTATCAATATATATCGAAATACTATGAATGTTTCTACTAGGCTTGTTCCTGAGATCACAGCGACGGTTACGCGAATCTGCTGAGCAATTGGTTATGGCTGCTCAGCTGTCACCCACCAACAGTGTGCGAGCTGCATCAGCAGCAAGGGCTTTGAGAGACGCGCGGCGCTGTCGCTCGGCCGAGCGCTGGTACGCTCGTGCTGTGGAGCTAAGTCCTGATGTAAGTCATAGAATAATATTAAAATTTCCAATTGTACTATTACAATGTAAATGTGATAGTACAGTTGGAAATTTTGCTAGTATTATTATAATATTATTATCATAAAATAATAATATTATAATAATACTAGCAATTCGGCAGATTTTGTTCTGCCCTGTGAAGAAGCGTCAAATTTATAGAGATATTTTAAATTTAATTGTGGAATAGAATAAACATAGATAGTTATTTACATTTATAAAGCTATTTTAATTAATATAGAAACTCTACGAAATACAAATATCATCCAGAATATTTTAATTTTCCTTATTTTTACTAATGACTTAATGTGGAGATTGATGAGACGACTCGACTTCGATCTCCACATTAGATGTTAATGACGTTTTTTATATGTCAATAACAGTATTCATTAGGTTGTACAGCTATTAAAACTATTGCAAAGGCTTCTTATTTTTATTTCTATAGTTAAGCTGGTTTCTGTAATTACAGGTGTGCATATATGTATTTTTAAAAGACATATAATAGTTATAAATCTGCCTATTAGTTCTACTACTTTCAGAACATGACCTTTTTAATGATTTTTTGTTGCAGGATGCAGAATTCCATTCTAATCTTGGCGCAATTTTACATCTCAATGGGAAATACGTAGCGGCAGCCACTTCATATCGGCGCGCGCTACAGTTGAAGCCTAATGACGAAATCACTATCACAAATCTGAAGAGAGTTCGGACACTAATGAATAATCAACGAATCAAAAAGTAATACACAATTCACTAACAAAATGAAACATAGGATGTCAATTGCCAAAATGTAGTTTTAGTACCTACGAATATATTCATAACAGACACAAAATCTGTATAAACATTTTTATAGTTATGTACGTTATTGAAATTTATCTTATATTTAACTGTGTTACTGCTTCAATGTAATGAATATCTTGAATATGTTTACTGGAAAATAAAGAAACGAAGTGTTATAAGCTTTTAATTTGACACTAGCTGAGTTAAGATTTTTGTAATTTTAGAGACAACGCTTTAATATGTTGTTTTATAAAATGTTTAACAATTTTCAAAAGTGATTAAAAAATTATAAATTCATTTATATTATGATAATGCGTTGTGGAAAGTAACATATATTTAACTATTATTGGACGTATAAAATACATGAAGTTTTAAAGAAAGAATAATTATTTGTAATTTTTATAAATCGTTTCTTATCTCTATCCAATCTATAAAATTACAGTCACAATAGATGCACTGAAACTAATTAGCATTTAATAGTGTATGGTTTTGAGAATAAAATAAAAAGATTTTAAGGAACAAATTACACTTTTGGGTTATTTCAATCGTTCAACAGGAATTTGAATCTTTCTACCAATATATTGTATGTAGTATGTAAGTGTTAAGAAACTGATATCAAAGAATGAACAATTAAATATTACATTGGATTATTCAATAAACTCTGTTCTAAACATAATGCACAATGGGATTTCTATTTTATTCGTATGCATTCTTTGTTGTTATCTATATCTTGTGGTACTAATTTATATTCTACCAGGGGTCTATAAACAACGCTATATTGTAAATAGATATTGAAAAAAAAAAACTTTTTTATGCAGTCGTATTATATAGGACTTCGATCAATTAATACTACGAAAATTCTTCTTGTTATATTTATTGCTTAGTCTTCCAATACTATTTTATTTTTTATATCTACTTTAATTCTAATTATTTTAAATAAATATATTTCTGCGAAAAGGCTAGTGTATATGTCATATTAAGCATGTTAAGTTTAAAAAGTCGCTTACGCAGATTCTTTTTTGTAAACGTTATATTAACTCTTGTGAAATAAATGTATTATAAATATATACCTACATATTATATTATATACTGCGAGAGTCGTGAATTGATTACATTTAATTTTTTTAAATATTTTATAATGCAACGTATTCTTAAAATTAGGTACCAAATTCTCTTAGTCTTTTTTTTAACTTCATGCCGTATTTTGCGTTTATTTTGGGAACTCTGGTGTTAAGACGCTCTGTTCCCCATTTTCCGCTAAACTGACTTTGTCTCTTATTACCAGAGCGAGGAAATCAACATTTTATATAATCAATTCCCTTGAGTGGGAAAAGTCGAACCTATAACCGTCGACAGTAAATAAGTCATACATCATCATCATACGTCATGACGGGCTCATATTTGTTTAATTATACTTATTATATTTTTATATATTATTATATTTATATTTATATGTTGTTCGTAGTATAAGCTGGATTAACAACGTCAAGAACGAATATATTATATTTCAATTAATTTTACATTAAGTCTGAAACATATCTATTTCAAGTTTACTAGGTAATGGGCAAATTGATTGTTAATTCGTGTTAAAATTGTAATATAAAATTGTTGTAAATAAAAATGCATTAAAGTTATTATCATAAATAAATGATAACTTTTAATTACTGAATCTCTAATATTTCTATTTTTCGTCATTCTCTTCTCACACCTGTGACAATAAATTACGCTTTTTAGTAATAGATGAATGCCAAATTATTTTTTCTTTAGGTTCGCTTCGTACTATATTTATTTATTAATAATAAATAAGTGGTAATTACGTTTTGAGTAATTTAGCCTTTTTTTTTTTTGGAAAAAAAGTTAATTTACAGATAGATATATATAAGTCTGTCTGTCTGTCTTATTTTTTTAAATATTTATTTATACTATGTTCCTTTATATATATATAACCTACATAGTACATACTATAATTATAAAGATAAAAAATAATAATAAAGAAAAACAGTTTTAATAACTTTGGCTAAGTTAATGAAAAAAAATGCATATTGAATGTACGATTATTATAAATTTTACATGGCAGCACTTCACGAAGTTGTTTTATCGATATTGTTTAACAATCGAGCTATATAAATTTATTTGACACGCTAACTTCAAATAAATGGTAATATGTTACTCAGGCATTCGACGATGAACAAAATAAATACATTTTTTTTCACCATTCAATAAAATATTTAGAAATTTCAATTTTGCCTAATATTTTTTCTCATATGCTTACTAAAATATTTTGAATTGTAATTGTAATTTACAACATTTATTTAATATTAAATATAAATTATATTTGGTTATATTTATATTTGGTTAATTTATAATGATACTATATTTTTTTGCTTATTTATCTATTTTTAACATTTTCAATATTTCATCTGTACTTCCAGTGAATAATTTAAGATAATTATATATTCATTTCTCAATCATATTAACGTAAGTCTTAATGTATAAACAATTTATCGAGGAATTGTATGTAATCATTATTGATTTTACACTAGTTATGTATATTCATGGTGTTATGCAAGTGAAACTGCAAATTCCCAAAGTGATATTATATGTTGATAATTTTGTAAATAAAAGCTTCAATATTTTATATATTGTTCTTATTTGTGTCCATTATAATAAATTGAGGCCAGTCGCGGCGCAGCGGCTCGAGGTGTGACTGTAAAACCGACTGGTTGTGGGTTCGATGCCCACTCGAGGAGGTGATATATTAACTTAAATTTATATTTCCATTTCTTCGCTCTGGTGTCGAGGTTAAGCGCGGCGTTGAGTTCTGCCACTCAACACGCAATGCCTTCAGATTTCAGCAGAAAGTGGGGAACGGAGTGTCTTAACTCTAGGTGCCCTTTGCCTACCAGGCTGTGTGTGGGATACAGCGTGAAGCTAATTTAATTTTTAATTTTATGATAAAAAACCTAGAAACCATAAAACATTATCTATCGTTCACCGTGATTCCGTGAAAAGAATTATTTTCATTGCCCTGCTCCAGTACGATTAAGACCGGCGTTAAAGTCAACACTCAGGACTCGCAATTTATCAAATTCAAGCGAAAAACGGAGGACGGAGTGTTGTGACACTAGGTTTTCTCTGCATATCCTAATCCTAATTTTCCCTTTATACACAGAAAATCAAGACATATTAAAGTTGTCCATAGGTACAACTGTTTATTAAGCGATACAATTCCGTTATAATATTGAATTTAAAGAATTACATCGTATATTTACAACATAAAATAAATGTGGTGAATAATAAAAGTCTGGAAATTTCTCAGAATACCCATTCTGATAAAAATTACATAAAAATAGTATTAGAATAAATACATTTAAATTAAATTAAAGGTTACAATAAGGTATATTTTTGCTATAAAACTTTTGTTATATAAAAATGTAACTAGCAGATGCATTCAAATTTCAATCACAGAGCTCGATTATATACATACACTTATATATTTCTATGTTTATTTACCAGATCAGAGTTGTGTATGACACATGACATATTCCCGTGTCATGACTCGGAGAATATACACAACAATAAGTGACAAGTGCGAGAGGTAATTCTGACTACATTATTAGAAGCAATTAACTTAATATACTATACTGTAGCCTTCCACGATAAATGGAGTAAGCATAAAAAAAATCTCAAATGTAGGCAATAGTTCCCGAGATCAGCTCGCTTATCTAACCAACCTCTTCTTATTTATTTATTTATTTATTTATTTATTTATTTATTTATAAGGTCCACCAACAGAATATACACAGTACATGAATATAAAATAATAATATTCATTATTTATAATATTAGTATAACATTATTATATTAAATAGTAACTAGCGACCCGCTCGCGGCTTCGCCCGCTTTAACTACTGAATTATTCATATAATGTACCTATGTTTGCAAAGCACTTAAGATTACTAATGTGAAAATTATTGAAACCTTAATGCAACCCACATTTTCGTAGCTCCAATAAGGATGTTCCAATCTAGTGTTAAGATATTCCGTTACCCATTAAAACACCTGTTACCCACTCTTCGCCGAATTCTTGAGATATTGCATTTTGAGTGGCGAAACACAACGCCGTACTTTGCCTTGTAAGCAGAGCGAGGAAATGAAAATATGAAATATTTCATCGCCTGAGTCGCGTTTATAGTCGCACGCTTGTGCCTAACATAACTTTATAATCACTTATCAAAATATTTTTCTATTTACCTTGGTAGGATATATGGCGATGTTAAGTTACGCAAGATATTTTCAAATTGTGAAAATTAGAGAAGTGCTCAACACTAGGTTAACTTCTAATGTTTAGAGATTATAAAAAAAAGCTACTGTACACCACATCCGGTAGACACGGCTTATTTACCCCGTTATCATATCATAATCTTACAAATGCTATAAAAATTATAGTGTAGGCCTCGTGTGCGTTAAAAAACTTACTTTTTAACGTATTTTAAATGTATGAACAAACATATTTTTTTCATTTTCTACTTGTTTATGGTTTTTCTAACACATTATGGGCGGGTATTATGGAGATACAAGATTTATGCTAAATATGATGAGTGAAGACATAAAATTAAAATACTATTACAATATAGCACATTAAGACGTCACGGTATTAAATTTACTGTGAATTGTGGGGTATTATTGTAGGTAATAATTTTAATTGTTTGGTTTGTTTTCTTTTTTATTGTGTTTTAAAGTGCTAATTAGAATCATGGACATGGAAGTTGTTGAATGCGGCGTTGAGCTCTGCTAATTCACTCAACATGGAAACTGAGAGTTATGTATATGACACATCCTAAGTGTCAGTAGCTTAAGGCTGTGTTCCGCACACAGCAGGGTAGGCAGAGGGAACCTAGTATTGAGACGCTCTGTTCTCCACCTTCCGCCAAATTCAAATTCTGGAGACATTGTGTGCAATGCAATGCATTGCAAAAATTCCATATGTCAAAATGTCTATTATATTGTATGTAGCTGAAAAAAAAATCATTGAAGGAATTTTTGATTAGAGATCATCCAATTTACAAATGTTAATTAAATTTAGCCGGCAGTTTCTACACAAGCGCCAAAACCAATTTTTCGGACCAAATTTGAACATTTTTTAAATGTTGGCATCCTATTGAATTCTGGACCAAATGACATGACAGTTCTAGGAAAAGACAAATCAATATTGTCTAATGTCGATTTGAGGCAAACTAGTTTCTTTTTTGAAGGAAATTTAAAATAAAAAAAAAATAAAACAATCAGCTTCACGCTGTATCCCGCACGCAGCAGGGTAGGCAGAGGGAACCTAGTGTTAAGACACTCCGTTCCCCACTTTCTGCCGAATTCTGGAGGCATTGCGTATTGAGTGGCAGAGCTCAACGCCGTGTTTAACCTCTACATCGTAGCGAAGAAATGGAAATATAAATTAAGTAAATATTTAATCTTGAATGAAATTTAAAATTGTATTAATTATTTATTACATGTTATATATTTTTTGATGATGTTATTTTGTGCTGTGACGTTTAGTGAGTGACAAATGACAAATGTTATTGCAATTACACTTAGGTGTATATTTTTGTAAGTTCAGTTCAAAAGTAGAAGGTCTCTACATTCAATATAATTCAAATAGAATTAATCAAATTACCATTCTCATTATACCAATTAAAAATTTATAATACTTGTCATAAATATTTTAAAATGGTTATTATATATAACAACAAGCTCCTAAGCAAGATCTATCTAATTTACTATAAACTCTCTTCATAATTCTTTTTATCTTCACTTGATATCTTAACGCTGACAATTCTATTTTAATTATATTCCAGCCTACGTCAATCGATCGACCAAGAAGGAGGAACAACCGTTAAAGTATTTGGCTCTAACCATCCTAACAATGTATACAGTGTGTAAAATGTATACAGTGTGTAACGTAGATCGACTACGGATCAGGTGGTCTATGAGTAGAGGATCTCAGCACCTATCTATTTTATACTCATCTATGTTTAGTGATTTTCAATAGTCTAACAGATATTGGAGATTTTTTGTGAAAATATCGGATTCTTAAAGGCCAGTTTTGGTTGAGGCCGGTCGTGGCGCAGCGGCACGAGGTGTGACTGTGAAACCGACTGGTTGTGGCTTCGATCCCCACTCGAGGAGACGAAATATTTACTTAAATTTATATTTCCATTTCTTCGCTCTGGTATCGAGGTTAAGCGTGGCGTTGAGTTCTGCCACTCAACACGCAATGTCTTAACACTAGGTTCCCTCTGCCTACCCTGCTGTGTGCGGGATACAGCGTGAAGCTGATTATTAAAGAAAATTGGCTCATCCAGCCAGGCTGTTTGGTCTGCGCACGTGGTTTTTTATTTCAATATAAAACTATCGGTTTATATATCTTGGCAATAACATCAAAATAAAAAAAAGGTTTTTAAGAAAAAGTTATTTTAAAAAAGTCTTTCAGGAGCAGAACTTAAAAATAAATTAGTGGTGATTTTTTTTCTAAAATAATTTTGAACAGTACTGGTATTTGTATAGGATATTACCTGAAAGTTTCAAAATTCTAATTATAATATTCAAAATTCTAATTATAAGCTTAATGATAACATGTAAAAAAATGTACTTGAACCATGGAACAGTGAAAAATTGTTATTGTTATTACGAGAATTGACTACATTTAAATCGATTCTCTATCTTTAGATGTTTATATATCTGATTGTATTTTTCACCAGTCTATTATAATCTTGGTATTACGGGATACCGCATTATTTTCCAATCCCGTGCAAGGCAGGATTAAGGATACAGAATCCGCGGGATTTTTGGTATGTAAATAAATATTGTTACATTAAATTTCAAAATAATGATATATTCTTTGGCCGAGAGGCGTTCGCTTAAAGTTGTGCTTAAAGTTATTCGATACATACATATGTAGGTAAAACGCCTTTATGAAATTTTCTCGTATAATATAAATATGTAATTACATTAAATTCACCAATAAAAAGCAGATTGGAAAGTATTATTTCTACCTAATTAAATCTTCCAGAGGCCAGTCACACTTTATGCCCCTGCCATAAAGTGTGACTGTAAACGTGACTGGTTTTGGGTTCGAGTCCCACTCGAGGAAATGAAATATTTATTTAGTTTTATATTTCCATTTCTTCGCTCTGGTGTCGAGGCAAAGGGCGGCGTTAAGTTCCGCCACTCAACACGCAACACCTCCAGAATTCGGTGGAAAGTGGGGAACGGAGTATCTTAACACTAGGTTCTCTCTTTACATAGCAGAGTAGGCACCATGCTATATACGGGATTTATTTTTTAAATTAAATCTGTATAATTTTATAGAGTCTCTTAAATTATCACAATTTTACTGTGACAATAGATATATAATTCCATAAAAAGAATTACATTCCGTATTTGTAAAGATCGCC
The DNA here is from genome assembly GCA_013421005.1 of Heliconius erato x Heliconius himera. Lineage (NCBI taxonomy): Eukaryota > Metazoa > Arthropoda > Insecta > Lepidoptera > Nymphalidae > Heliconius > Heliconius erato x Heliconius himera. Next base: position 41,489 of record JAATLQ010027406.1, read on the forward strand.
CAAAATAATAATACGACTTTGGAGTTTTGCTCAACGATTAGGGACATTAACGCCAGACCGTGTTCACGTTTTGTGATATTTTTTGTGGCCGCGTTTCAAATATGTATTTGGGAAAACGCGTAAAATAAGTTGGTAAAAGGCCTACACATTCTCGTATTTCCTTTGTGAACGCATCGCTGAGGCCCCATAATTTTCTTCGAAGACATTATATTCCATGGCTCGCGCTCACCCTAGTATAATTTACTTTATCTTTCATTTCCTTTTGCAATTTATCTATGAGCGTTACAAGTGGGGCTCAGTCTTAAACTATTATTGTAGAACCAATACTATAAGTAATATAAATATTTTATATTCTCATTTCTTCGCTCTGGTACCGAGGTAAAACGCGGCGTTGAGTTCCGTAACTCAACACGCAATACCTCCAGAAATCGGAATCAAAGTGTCCTTACCTAAATAAGTTCCCTCTGCCTACCATTTTCCATGTACCATTACAACTGATCCGCACTTTTTAATAGTAAATATTTATATTAAAATGTTTGGATATATACTTCACCGTAGTTTTCACCATATTGTTTGATTAAATTCTATCTAAACTGTAGTAATTGAATCTTTGTCTAAATTACCTGCCTTAGCTAAGGAGAGTTAATCCACCTGCAACCTAAAATAGGCAGGTAGCCAAGGTTTTAATGCAGTGGCTAACTAAACTACTGTATAAAGACGATCGATGGCTGCTTTCAAATTTGTTAGATCTATACCTATTTCGTATAAGATTTTTTTATAAGAAATAAAATAAAAAAATAGCTCCCAAAGCTTTTCAAGTCAAAGTCTTTAACTTTTTTGAGATATGCAGAGAGCGTAGTGTTTCGCGGTTTTCTCTGGCTACACCTCTAGGGATACAGCATTAAGCGAGAGAATTTTCAATAATTGGTTAATAGAACATTCTTCTTCTTTTTAAACACACAAACGATTTAGAAACAAATGTCAGTTTGTTGCTGTATTTTTTTAAATAAATCAGTCGGTCCCTACAACGAGCAACAAGTACATGGACGGAGTCACGATTTACATTGAAAAGAAACATAGAAGCTTGACACTGCTTGGTAGAACGGCGTGTCACAAGTTCATTAATATTAATCGTCGAACAAAACCGAGCGGCCACTGCGCTTACTTCATGCATAATTTCAGTTCTTCTTATTCTGAATATTGTAATTGCTGGACTATATTTTGCACTCTGTTTCTCTTTAACGATATATTAAAATAAGGGCCAGTCAATTGACCCTCATTTGAAAATATATGACTTATTTCCAATATTTATTGTATCTAAAAAATTGTTAAAAATAGAAAACGAGATGTACGCTCATATAAGTTTATTTCATAACAGCAGCATGTCTATGTAGTCTACCCTACAATATACAAATTTAGCAGCCAGAAAATCCCAGTTCATTACAGTACGGGTTTCGAAGGAATTAGCAATTTATATGATATTCTTCAATATTATCAAATTATACTAAGATTCCACGTCTTCCAGGTTATAGAGTATACCAGGTAAATAAAAAAAACCAGACCCAAAAAGTGAACCAATACTTTTCAGTGAAATATTTTTCTCTACCTAGTTTTGCTACCGTTTAAGCCTGCTGCGAACAGTTCAAACTTCCGAAGACATTCTCCCAATGACAAGTAAACTTTTAGCTTCGACGTATTTGCTTCACGCGTTTGACTGTTCTTGGTTTATTTGCGTGAATGCCGATCTCCACGTGCTGCCGTTTAATACCAGATTGCATTCGCACTTCGTCCGTTTGAACAATTTTGCTGTTTTTTTTTTTGTTATCGCACCGTACTCATGTAGATTTTTACATGGTATTCAGAAAAAGATTCTTGTGTCTTTTTTAGAAAACTTTTGAGAAACGGCTTTTAAAATAAGCCATTTCTGAATGTTATTAGTGTGAGGCCAGTCGTGGCGCAGGGCACAGAGTGTGACTGTAAATGCGATGGGTTGTGGGTTCGGTTGCCCTCGAGGAATTGAGATATTAAGTATTTCCATTTTCTTCGCGCTGGTATCGAGGAAAAGTGCGGTGTTGAGTTCCGTCGCTCAGCACGCCGTGTTTCCAGAATATGGCGGAAAATGGGGAACGGAGTATCTTAACACTAAGTTGCCTCTGTCTAGCCTGCTGTGTACGGGATACCACATGAACCTAAAAAAATAGTATAAAACAAACAGTTGTTCAAATTAATTATATTACAGGCGGAGATTTAAGGAGCCTTTGCTAATTAACGCTCTCTACCTAACGAAATTACGTGCGATCACTGCGCTTCACACTTGGAACAATTTTTAAGTATCAAATGTGTATTCGTAGTTTATTTTAATGTTCGTGTGAAGATCCTTCTATTTCCGATATTTTATGTTGAATTACATAAGTGAATGTCACGCTTTGTCAAAAGCGGAGAATAAATATCTTTAAATATATTTTTTATCAGTCCCTAAGGGGAGAATGAACCAATGATCATCATTCCAGTAGACACGGTTCCAAAACGCTACTACAACTACATCTTTGTCATCAGCTTCACGCTGTATCCTGCACCAAGCAGGGTAGGCAGAGGAAACCTAGTGTTAAGACACTCCATTCTCCACTCTCTTCCGAATTCTGGAGGCGTTGCGTGAGTGGAGAACACCAGAGCGAAGAAATTGAAATATAAATTAAGTAAATATTTCATCTCTTCGAATGGGGTTCGAACCCACAACCAGTCGGTTTTACAGTCACTCTTTGTGCCCCTGCGCCACGACTGACCTGATATATATATTTTATGATAATAACATTTTTCTAGAACGTTTAGTCGTTACCAATACATAATTATGACATTATAAGCGAAAATAATATTTACTATTTACAAACTAGAGATAACTAAACCATACAAACTGATAACTTTGCCTGCCCTCTCAGTATTTATTTAAAATTTAAAGCAATTTACAAATTTATGAGTATATCTGATTTTCAGAATGGTGGTGGACGGTTATTGTTGGAATGTTTTTTAATTTATTTGTTCGTTCCCCGTGTAGAGGATTACATTAGCGACTGTAAACACAATTAGCATAACGCGCTGGTTGAGGGAATTTTAAAGACCATAACACAAATATTATTACATGAATTATTAAAAAGCTCAAACAAAGGTAATTTTTTTAAAGATAATATGTAATTAATGATCCGAATACCTTTAAAATATATATAAATATATATATATATATGTCTTGTATGTGTCGATTAATTAGAACCTTTTATCGTTGTAACCGTGTGCAGAGTAAGATCTTTAAAAGATTAAGAGTTAACAGTGTCAAGAAACTTCAAATAGTATTACTCGTTTTTTTTTTCATATTAAGGCAACAGAAGGAAATCTTTCCAATAAGATATTTGCCGTCAGAATGTTTTATAGTAACTGGATGATTGCGTTGATATTTCTCAGAGATCTTCCAAAGAACGCCGCGTCCTACTTTCCTCTCTATTAAAACTGTACACTTTCGTTAATTACAATAAAAGTAAGAAAGCCAATGGGACCGTCCTGCCTCTATACCATGAATTTTTCATATTTATATTTACTATAATAATATTTTTATATGGATGGCTTAAGGATAATGCACAGACAAACCGACAAATAGACAAAAAAATTAATCGTTGTTCCGGGTTCTATTACATTTAATAAATATCCCCAATAATAGATTTTCTCATTAAATTCATGCACAGACAAGGATCAGTTCATGTATTGACTATTATATCTACGAATGCTTAAAAGAAAGAAATATATATGTTACAAATAACAAAGTATTGATTGTTTTTTTTTTATTTAACTATACAAAACTATTTATAAAATTATTATTTCGTAATCCCTATGTATAATAACAGTAAAAATATTTTTTAGGATTTAGGGATACTAAAAAGAATAATAGAAAGTAAAAATATATTTTTTTAATTTCTTGTCACTCTGTCTGTCTGTCTGCCTGTTTATTTGTTGACCATACAAATAGACAGTCCGACAGACAGACAGACAGACACTTTGGCTGAAAGTACGAACCGATTTACATAAGTTTCACCAAATGCTTTGTTTTAACTCAACATTTAAACTTAACGTTTCATCAAAATCGGTTCATTAAAAAAAAGTAATAGGTATTTATATATTTAAATAAACTCAAGGTATTAGTTTGCCTGCGAATGTTATATAGCAATCGCGCTGGTAAGATTCTCGGATAAATAATGACATTCGAAACGTCTTAGTTATATGACTGTTAATAAAAATATACATTTTTAAAGCACTATTGTTCAAAGTACAATAAAGTAAACAAAATTGAATTGTTAGTGAAAGTTACATTCGTAACTAATAACAGTTAACTTTAAGTCGTAATTAATTCAACATATAGATAAAGACCGATTTGATCTTCAAAGAAATATTAAGTAAATACATAGATTCTTCGGTTCGTTCGTTTGTTTGAAATAAATCTATATAAAAATGCCTAAAACCAGCCTTTCTACGTGTACTCTGTAATAACTACATATTTACCAATTGTACATTTAGCCAATAATATATGTAACTAATTTAAAAACTGTACAGGAGTTAATATGCAATCATTATGTAGAAACGGCTAGACTTGTTTACTTCAGTTACTTCCATAGTATTATGTCCTATGGGATTTTACTTTGGGGTAATGCAGCCGGTATTCAACCATAATATATAATATATTATGGTTGAATACCGGCTTATAAATAATATTTGTCCTGTAGAAGCGAGCTATTCGTGCAATCTATAACTTAGGTCCTAAGGACTCTTTAAGGCAAAAGTTTAAAGAAATTAATATATTGACAGTTGCATCTCAATATATTTTTGTAAAAGTTATGTATGTTAAGAAAAATATTAATAATTTTACCAAAATTGGTGATGTTCATTATATTAACACTAGAAATAGGCTTAATCTTGGTGCACCTGTAACTCGGTTGCATCGAATCCGTAATTCTTTGAATTTGAATTTGAATTTTACAGTTATTTTACAAAGAATATTATGAATCCTTCAAGTCAATAATTTAACATTTAAGGCATTGTTTCTGAAATAGTAAATTAAATTATTCACTGACGTCACCACATTTAACAGAGTTTTAAAATGATGATGAGACGTACATAACATAGGTAAAAAGAACGTAATGTTACAAAAATATATACGTATAAGAAATAATTAGCCTAATGTATATTTTTATAAATATTGAATATCAACATTGGTCGTATTTTTTAATTCAAAACAATCAAAAGTCCTTATAGACATTACGATAATTTAGTAAAAAAATCATATTAGAAGTCATTTCTGTTTACTAGATCAATAATCATGTAGCTAAAGCGGGCGAAGCCGCGGGCGGGCCGCTAGTATTTAATATATACTCTGTACCTCTTAATATCTACTCAAATTACTATATATAAGTATTAAAAATTATAGTTTTATCTCATTCATAGAGCACACGAATATCAAATATAAGCAATAATTCGTATAATAAGTTTAATTTATACTTTCTGACTGCTCAAAGCACTGAGGCCCAGAGCTCATTAAATGCTGACGCAAAAAGTTGTCTGGCGTGACGTCTCCAGGGGAATTCACCCACGCGTTCTCAATCTGCCTTCTCCAGGAAGAGATGTACCATTTATGTAATAAGCATTTGTTTGTAAAACTAAGATAATAAATGCATTACTCTATTTTTAGCTTCCAAGAACCTGTGGCAATATTCTGTTCTCCATTAAAATATTTTGTTCCCCACATTCCGCCGAATTCAGGGATATTGCACGCAATATAGTTTAGTAATGAAAATATTAAATATTTAATTTCCCCGAATTGAAATCGAACCCACAGCCGTGTTGATTACAGTCGCACGTTTGTACCCCTGCGCCACGAAGACCTCAATTGCAATCATAATAATTAATAATAATTATAAATGCATTAATTATATAATAATTATGACTTTTTTATTTGTGTTAATAATGTTAATTAACTGTTAGTAATTTTACGTAGATACTTTATTATATTTGCAAGTGAACTTCCAGCTTGTACTGGACCTATACTAATAGGTTGAGATATTTAATTTGGTGGTAAAAATAGCCAAGTCATTTTTTTATCTAGAATTATATCCCAAGTGAACACAGAACTTCGTACAAGTATAATGTATACTACGTTATTTCTCCGATTCTTTTGTTGAATAATCTCTCATTTAATATTTTTTTGATGAGATATCAATATTTTTTGCCAATAAATTATTACTATTAATTATTAATATATTATTAAATTATTATAAAAGTTATTTTATTTTTCTACGTTTATTTTAGTGATAATATAGGAATAATTTCAATTTTAGATTTATTCCTGTAACTTCTAGTCTATCTTGGTTCCCAATATCAAGACTATCTTGGTTCCCAATATCAAGTTTCCAAGTCTAGAAGAGGGTTAGGTTTTGTATAAGTGAGTGAGTAAGTCATAAAAAAAACAATTTTTGATGTTAATATATCGACAACCGTTTTGGTTAAATTCATGAAATATTAAATACAATTTTATTTATTACAAGCTATGTAGACATTCATAAATGTACAAAATTTCATGCATGTAGATTAAATATTAGGTCCTCATATATAAAATTGGCGTTTGGTATGGGAGGAACAAAAAGTCGAATATTTTTTGATATCATATATTTATTTAATCAAAGTATAAACCATTGTTCGCATGCATTTTGACATCTCATAGGTAGTTCATTGATATCTTTACTAAAGTAACCATTTGGAAGGAAATCAATAAAACCTTTGAAAGCGGTTTGGACTGCCCCATCGGAGTTGGAGGAGTTAATTTTTTCCCAAGAAGAAAGCTTCCTCCTTGGATTTGGTTTCCGATGGATCGGCTTCCGCAATAGCCTTCAATTCTTCATTATCAAATTAAGCCTCCGGCCGTAGACGGGGATTGTTCTGCAGGTCGAATTTTCCAGAACAAAAACGCAGAAACCAAAAAAGTGCACTGCTTTTTTTTTGCGACACGACCGCCATACACATAATTAACCCTTTGAGATGTTTCCGCAGCACTGATGTCAAGGTGGAACTCGTGTAGGTAAATAATGCAATATTTTATCTATTCATTTTTTCCGTTTTGTAAACTAAAACAAATAAAATATAGAATTTAATCAAATCAAATTATTAAGTCATTTCCCTGAATGAAAATCGAACTGACAACCGTTGCAATTACAGCCACACATTGCACAAATATGTGTCATTGCGCTATGAATAAAATTCAAAATTTCCTTTTCATAAACGGAAGTCACGTAAAATATTATCTATCAGATATTATTTATATTGCTAAAAGTACCCTTCTAAGAACGTAACTCATTCCAATAAGTACCGTTGCGCCATCCGCGCCTCGAAATTAATTGTGAATTTGCTACAGTTTCAACTGCGAGGTGAAATCGTTACTTTATATTGTAGAATTAAACCTAATGGAAGTACCGCCCAATAATAATGTGCAAATGAAATGCTCCTGCGTTAACTCCTCGGGTAGGTCTTGAACATTTCTAATGAGGAAATAATTTAAACGAACGCCTCAAACGCACTTGCGCTGTTTAGTTAAATGTCTGAATAATTAATTTATGTTTATCTACGATTGAAATTAATGTGAACAAAGTAATCTGTAGTATACGCAATTTAGGTAAGATTTTGTGTTCCCTGCCAAAATAATTTTGCTTGCAAAATATTTAGCTTATTGTGTTTCGGATATTTAAGACATTCAGTGTGATAGATATAAAGCTGAGCGTTTTATTTGTTTTGTTAACTCTTTTAAATACTAAAATAATATTTAAAATAAATCTATAATTACTATGTATATTTACATAAAATATTATATTTATGTATATTTTTTTTAAGAATCAACTACACGTTGTATCCCGCATATGCAGAGTAGGGGGGTGAGCCTGGTTTTAAGACACTCAGTTCCCCACTTTTTCCGGAATTTTTTGAAGCATTGCGTGAAGCACTGAATGGTGGAACGTTGGGCCATTGCCGTTGTGCCAGAGCGGAGAAATGAAATATTAATAAACACTAATTCATTCCCCCGATTGGGATCGAAGCCACAACGTCGCGATACAGTCACACCCTTCTGCCCCTGCGCCTCGACGGCAAATATATATTTTAATGCGAATAAGGCACTCTTGACATTTTTGCTTATACATTACATAACTAAGTAGCTGTCACTCAATGTATTTTGTATTTTACCAAATAATTTAAAAATGAAAATAACTCAGTTATGAAATTCAAACCCCTGTTTTTTTGGAGCACGTTTAGATTCCTCTCATATTTTTGATGATTGGCGAATTCTTTAAATTAAGGAAAATGAAAAGAATAGCGGAGATTGTAAAATACAAAAATCTGTAATTTATTTCCAAGATGCCGTAAGAAAGAAAAACGATTGCTTCAAAGCATAAATTTAAGCACAGTCAATTGTGATAAAATTTTTTCTACTTGAAAATATTACTACACTTAACTAATACTACTACTAGAAAGGATTGTTACGATAAATAAAATAAAATATATTCAGAAAACGGATTTATTAAAATATCATTGTTTATCCACTCGAAATTTACTACATTACTATTTATGTGTGATTAATATTCAGATATTGAAGGCATTAAAGTTAATATCAAAATTATTATAAATATGTAATAGTATTAATATGGGATATACATAATTCTTTTTGGTAGAAATTTTTAAAATATTCATAAAAAACTATTGGACATTTTCTATCTTTTCCAGATATTATAATATAATAATAACAGTAACATATACGAATAAGTACTATACTTGTGTAGTATGATACAAAATGTTGCCTCCTTCAATGTCGGTACCGTTATTTCAACTTGCAAGCCCCAGGGTCTTTCCATTTCCTAACTTTTGAAGCAATTACGAAAGTAGTAGTGAAGTTTCACATCGTCCCTTTAGATTTTCAATGTGAAAATGAAATATCAAATTTCAAAAGAACATTGTTATTGACTATTTGAAATTGTGTGAACCTCGTAGTAAGTATCCAAAAAAAAATATTGATATTTAATTGAATAGATATCAATATATATATATATATATATATATATATATATATATATATATATATATATATATATATATATATATATATATATATATATATATATATATATATATATATATATATATATATATATATATATATATATATATATATATATAT
>JAATLQ010027410.1:0-38187 GCA_013421005.1 Heliconius erato x Heliconius himera
AATTCAAAAAAAATCTTTTTGCTTTCTATTAGTCTTTTTAAGTGTCCCTCTATCCATTTCTGTCAAAATTACTAAATGTACAGACAAAATATTTTTACTGTCTTATTATATATAGAGATAACACGCCTTGGGAATGAAATGCTCGCTCCAGTCTGTTTCAAAGTATCATTTTCAGAAATGTTAAAATGTGTTTTTATATTATTGATTTAAAAAAAAAGCCCCACTGAGACTCAGCGGCTGATTTTCTTACGCCAGTTCTTCTCAGGTCTGAGTTATTAACTTTATCGAACTGGTGGTAAATTATTTGTCGGTCAAAAATTAAGAATGTATAATAATAAAATTATTTGACTTAGACAAATTCATTCAGTATAATATAGGAGATTAGGACCAAAAATTTATAAATAAAAGGAAATTTTTACACCATACATACTACATAAATATTTTAAATAAATATAAAAAATAATAAATAAATAAGTATTATATGAAAGAAAGTAATAGTATTGGTATTGAATATGTTAAATAAGCAATTTAAGATGGCAGATGTATTTATTATATTATAGGGCATCAAAACAATAGCGTATTAATAAATATGTATTTATTTTAATTCCAGAGTATCTATGTTAATGTTTCATAATAATTGTATTAAGAAAGTAGACCATTAGCTACATCAAAGTTGGGAATATGGTTAATTCGACTTCTGAAGTTGGGGATTGTGCAACAAAAACTGTAGCCGAGGTCAATGCGGTCGGGCCTCCATCCAATCCAATTGAAAGCATTATTATTACGGCATCTGTCCGTACAGAATTGTAATCCTCTGGCCTCCGCCAACGTGTAGTAAGGATTATTTATGGATATAAACGCAGTACCACGACGTCTAGATGCATCATAAACGACCTAAAATATTAAAATTTTATTTATTATTTTATATTTACACCTATTATTAATAATGAGTGTAAATATATGGATTTATGCATAATTTATTAATTATCTACGACTATTACCGCTTTCATTCACAATATTTTATGTAAGTTATTCCATTTATAAGTATATTAAAAATTTGTAAGTATTAGTAAGTATACTAAAAAAAACGAAAAAATATTTGAAAACTAAAAAAAACCCTTATGTTTTCTTACTTTATAAAAGTAGAGGGGTACAGGAACTCTGTTGTTAGTTTCTAAGAAAATGTTGACAAAACGACCAGCTGAGTTACGAAGTTGGGTCACTCCGAATGTGCCAGTGTAAATAACTGTGTTGTATCCAGCTGCAGCTATACGTCTACGAAGATTCTGTGAAAATATTAATATATTACATGTACTTACATATATATGTATAATACTCTACTGATATTTATTCTAAAAATATTAATTTTAAACCTAGAGACCGTCGTAACACAAGGGGAACAATGTTGTGACACGTAACGCGATTGTAGTGGGTTCGATTCCAGTCGAGAGAATGAATTATTTTTTATAAATATTTTTTATTTCTTCGCTCTAGCACCAAGACCAAAGCCCGCCTTTGAGTTCCACCACTCAACACGCAATGCCAAAAAAAAAAATTGGCGTAAAGTGGTGAATGGAGTGTTTTAACGCTAGGTTCCCTCTGCATACTCTGCTATGTGCGGGATACAGCGTGAAGCTGATTCATTTTATTTAATTTAAAACATACTTGTTCCAGATTGTTCCAGTTGCCAGCATTGAAAGGCTGCCATTGTGGGGCTGCATTTGTAAAGAAGAATGTAGCGCGTTGTCCGGTAGCAAATACGTAGTCGCTCTTAGCAGCAAGATGACCGCGAGCCAAAAACTGAGTGTTAGTTAGGTATCTGTCCACCATATTGCTTCCCAAGAGACGTGCAAACACATTTCTTTGATTATTTTGTGTGTAAATGTTGTTAATATTCACTCCCGGAAAATGGGCGCCCGCTGAAAAAGTTTTATTTTGTGGCATAAGGGTAAGTTGTGTATCAACTACCTATATTTTAATATATATCACAAAGGACTCTCAAAATTTGTGAAAAAAAGGGTAATGAAGATAAAGCCACGGAGATGAAATAAATATATGAATTTCATCATCATCATTCGTTATAATAAATAATTTCATACCAAACTATTACAGTAGCAGTTGAACAAAATAATTAATGTATACTCCTTTAACTCATTTGAGATGGACAAAGTAATTACAATAAAAAATATAATTTAAAATTATATATATGTAACGGTAAATTTTACGAATTTAAAATTATTAATCAAAAGTCGAAGTAAAAAGTAAGAAATTTATCACTTTTATCGATTATAATCGATAAATAAATTAATTATTAATGGATTTTTTAAACACTGCAAACAGAGGCATCTCGATGAGAACCACAGTACCATTTCCCAGCAACAAAAAAAAAAAGATTTTGTAGAAAATTACATGCATACCTATACGAATAAATAAATACCTATTCCATATTTTATTACTTTTATAAACCAATTTATTAATAACAACTGCTAAAAGTAATTAATTATAATTTTATCTTTACATTATTCAAAACATGATAACCTACTATCATTTTCAATCTTTCACGGTTACCGTAACACATGTATATGTATACAAAACAATCACAATATTAGGTTGGTGCTGGTCTTACCTAACCAGCTGGGACGGTCAACGCCTGTTTGATGGACTGCATTAGTAGGATTTTGATTGTACCACACATACAGAACTTCCATTCGGTTACGATTGAAACATGACCAATAGAGTGGATGGAAGACGTTGTTTACGATAAATCCATGGCTACAAAAATACGAACACATATAAATATTATAGCACTTTGAGATAATAGTATTATAACTATTAACGTTAAATAAAATATAACTTAATAAAAAATAACGTTAAATATAATTATATAAAAAATTAAATACCATACCGTATGACAACATTGTTGTCAAAACATCTTTCGTTAGTCTGTTGTGCTTCATAAAACGGATGGGCAGAACAAGTTAACAACCCAAAAGCTCTGTTTCCATTTAACCAACCGGATCCAGACACTAAATTATTGTTCACACATCGGGCGGTCTATGCGAAATAAATTAAAATTAATAAAATATCAATAATATTAATATTATTTATATAATATATACATATATATATATATATATATATATATATATATATATATATATATATATATATATATATATATATGCATAATATTTTTTTTAAGCTTTTAAAGTAAACTTACAGCGGTGTGCACTGTTGAAACAATATTGGGATGCCGAATCTGCCGATTAGATCCCGGGCAGGATATTATGACTTCTTCATTGGCGTTAAGCCGAATAGTTCCACTGTTTCCATTTGGTTGAAGGTAAGTGTTGCGAGATCTGTGGATATAAACAGGCTGAGGCTGTCCAAGGTCTCCGTTAATTCGGAACGAACAACCTCATGAAGAAACCATTACTTAGCATGATATTTAATTGACCAAAAAAAATATAACCTATATATTTTAAAAAACCTTGTATACACAATTATTTTTATATTACAGCACTGATATGATATTTATAAATATTATATTTTTTATGTTACGTTAAAAATCTATTACCACTTCGCGCTGCTTTGTTATTTGATAATGTTGTATTAATCCATTTTCTTTCTTCTACTTCGAGCCATTTGTCTAAATAGTCTTCAAATTCTTCTTCCCCAAGTAAAAAGGCTACATCTTCAGGATCTGGCAATCCAGCTGGGATAGCTGAGACAGCTAACGTTACCGCTGTGATCGCTAAGATCACACGAAACATTGTTATATATAATTTTGTATACGATTGAATTTAAAGATCTGAAGCTAAGTTATGTGGAACAGTGTCAATGAGAAGTCGTACGAATATGATTTTTATAGGCTTAAGCATCACTATCTATTTGTCGCAAACCCAAAGAAATCTTTCTCATTAACAAAGATAAAGCGATTGTGGTTATCTGATATTTATAATATAAATATAAAAAATATTCTTTTTACATTTGTATAAATAATTAATAGGCTTATTAATTTGCTTACTGGCTTAATAACATCACATTTTAACAATCTTTTTTCACCATTAGAATACTACATTATCACTGAGTAACATAAGAAAATTTATTTCTAGAAAATTAGGGATCCCAACTAAAATTACCCAAGGTGTAAAAAAAGTTAGGATCAAATGTTTTTCATCGCATGCGCTGCAGAAACTGTTGAAGATCGTTGAAGTTGAAGAAGGGATGAAGTTGAACAAAACAATGTTCTACGACATTAAAGAACATATCCATACCAAAAAAAACTTCGTGATTTGGCGACAATATGACTACTTTATTACAGCTTAATATTAGATAGAAAAACCGACTGTAATTAGAGCATGTTATCCATAACTTTTTATGAATCCTTATCCAAATAAATAATTTCATGTTTGAGACTGTTTCAACGCCTGCAGATTCTTTATTATTAAAATCGGACATTATTTTACAAATTATAAATTCCATTCTGTACAAACATGTCTTTTTAACATTTTTAAAGTGTTATTCCATACCTAACAGGGAAAAATACTTTTTAAGAAAACTTAAAAAAGTATAACGTAGCAGGATTTGAGCCCGCGCTCTTTAGAAACCGTCCAAGCGCTCTGACTAACTATGCCATACGTTACAACTTACTTATGTTGTTAGCAGTTACAAGGCGGGTAAAATTTGGTATAAAAGCCGCTAGTACAAGTATATAAAATATACTTGTGTATAGAAAAAGATATAAAGCTTAGCCAGAGCTAAGCTTAGCTTGAATGTCAGAAAAAGCTCGAGTCATTCAATTTTTCACGAAATCCTCGATGGCGAGCCCGACTCTCTCTTGTCCAGTTTTTTTTGTTTCCTAAACCATCTAAAATTCTGGAACGGAAGTTACGATAATGTACCCCAGATACTAAAACTTTCATATTAATAGTCTTTATAAGTACACTAAATAAACACAAATACTTTCGTGATGAATGGACAAAGCCGCGATCGGGACACTAGTATATAAATAAATGAATTAGCATTTATGTTTATTTATATACACATAATATAGTAAAAGTCTATTTTATCCCATTCTGCTTCGTAAGGATGTATGAATTTCTTTTAAACACTATACAAATACAAATTTTGTAGAACAGGGGCTCCCAACCGTTTCTTGATCAAGGACCATTTTATATCATTCTTGGTAGCAGGGACCACTACGCATGTAGTTATAGTAAAAATTAACTGTGATAATCAAACAGAAACTTCGCCTCACCATCCCCAGTCATAAAATTAAAATCGTTCGCGGACCATATTTAGGCTTCTGCGGACCACTGGTTGGGAACCAGTGCTGTAGATATTGTATAGAATTAACAAGTAAATGTGTTTGGTAGGTTTATTGTTATCGCATAATCCTCATAATCACCAAAATCAGTGAGCGATACAAGCTGTGTTCGATTGTCACGTTACGTCATTTGCGTGCCCATCAGTAAGATAAGTTGCTTGTGAAAGATGTACACGCCCCCGGTACATGGTAAATTATAATTGAGTGGGAACTATATATGGTACAAAGTGTGACTGTAAATGCGACGGGTTGTGAGTTTTATTCCCATTCGCGGAAATGAAATATTTAATCTCTCGAGGCAAAGCGTGACTCCAGATTCGGCCAGAATTCGGCAGAAAATTGGGACCGGAGTATCTTAACACTAGGTTCCTTCTGCCTACCGTGCTGTATTTGGGATACAGTGTGAAGCATAAAAAACATATTAGATGTAGCAATATTTTTTTACATTTTTCACCTTTATCGCCATCGGCATGTCTTCTTTCGCTCCTTGACATAAGCCTGCCTCCTCAATGGCTTTTGATGGTGGCTGGTATCAGTACAATTTGATCACTTATATAATATATTTTAAGTTGAGTGAATTTAATCCACAGTATACTCCGGATTAAACGGGAAAGTTCATTTTTACTTACCCTGCTATATACAGCGGGATATGTAAAGATAACCTGGTTCAAGACATTTTATTCTCCCAATTTTGTGACATTCCGTATTATGGCAAAACTTAACGTCTAGAATTAGATACTACCATAATACTAGCGTACGTTCTGGTCTACTTTTTTCACATTTATTGTTCTTGTATTTCTTACTCATAAAATATAAAAAAAAAACCAGCTTCACGCTGTAATCCCGCACACAGCAGGGTAGGCAGAGGGAACCTAGTGTTAAGACACTCCGTTTCCCACTTTCTGCCGAATTCTGGAGGAATTGCGTGTTCAGTGAAGAACTCAATACCGCGCTTTACCTCGACACCAGAGCGAAGAAATAGACATATAAATTTAAGTAATTATTTCATCTCCTCGAGTGGGTATCGCATCCACAACCAGTTGGTTTTACAGTCACACTTTGTGCCGCTGCGCCACGACTGGCCTCGTAGTAATTAGATATACTAACAAAGTAAAGAAAACAGTACAATTACAAGGATGTAGGTAATACCTACTGGGTTCTAAGAAGAGTATTAGAAAAGAATGTACTCAAAAAAATATTTTACTTTACCAAATATATTTTAATTAAAAAATAAATTTGCGTAGCGAGGATTTTCAAAGTTATAAAATTTGTATTGTATGTATTTTATTACAAGCGTACAGCTGACGACTGACTGTAGGCCCTTAATTATGCATTTATTCTAAAAGAGAGCGCCGGAATTTTAGGACGAGAACTGTACTTAGTTATATTTATATAGCACAAATTTTGTATATCTAAACATTAAACTACGAAGTCATTAAAATATTTTCATCGGCACCTAAAATTCGGCATTGTGATATTTTTGCAACGTCATCCCTTATTATAACGCCGACATCGTTGTGTCAAAAAGTTTTTGAATGCGGGTAGAAAGAAACTTTAACACAAAATTGTACGAATATTAGAGATCGGATAATCAGAAATATTTTGTGGCGAAGGTCAGATTCCATTAGCTTAACAAGGCGTCTTCCCGCGTATTAGCTTATTCCTCTAACAAAATACGGATAAAGGGTCACTGAATAAATTATTGTATTTTACCTTCGTCAGGATTTACCTGACACGTTGAGAAGTTAGTTTGTATGTTTGATTGAATCAACATAAAATTGAAATTGATATTTTTTGTAGTTATATTTCTTAAAATCTAATTACATTACATGTATATAATCACATTACATGTACATGTATATAAATATTTATACGATATGTAGATTCAATCACTCTCTATCAATGGATAAGGACTTACTTTTTATTATGGACAATAAACAGACTAGTATAGTGTTCGAAACATGGATTTTTATAAGTTATACATATATAAGTGATAATATCTGCAAGAAGTATTTTTATTACTAATGGCAACCATTATTAACTGTAGGATATAGGCATAATGCCTATATCCAATGTCAGTGTACGTATACTTATTTGTATAGCGATGAATACTTTTATAAACCTTTTTCAATTCGTTCTATTTATTTTCTTTTTTTTCTTGAACTTCCATATGAAACTTATGTATCATACTGTACAGCAATATTTAAGTGCGACTTAATATGTCTAACAATTTGTTATTTTTTTGTTATTAATTTGAAGCTTCTGTAATATAATAACATATGAATAATTTAATCTTATCTAATATAGATTAAAAACGGAATCAATCTTTATTAAAACCCACCACGAATGGGCCATAACCGATGCACGCCTTTTTCATACTAATAATTAATTAATTATCGGTTGACGTGTACAGTGATTGTATGATGTATAACACCTATAAAAGCTATATGTTTACAAAAATATGTGTATATTGCCATGGTTGAAATAACATATGTATATATATATATATATATATATATATATATATATATATATATATATATATATATATATATATATATATATTATATATATATATATATATATATATATATATATATATATATATATATATATATATATATATATATATATATATATATATATATATATATATATATATATATTTATTTTTTAATTAAAATATATTTGGTAAAGTAAAATATTTTTTTGAGTACATTCTTTTCTAATACTCTTCTTAGAACTCAGTAGGTATTACCTACATCCTTGTAATTGTACTGTTTTCTTTACTTTGTTAGTATATCTAATTACTACGAGGCCAGTCGTGGCGCAGCGGCACAAAGTGTGACTGTAAAACCAACTGGTTGTGGATGCGATACCCACTCGAGGAGATGAAATAATTACTTAAATTTATATGTCCATTTCTTCGCTCTGGTGTCGAGGTAAAGCGCGGTATTGAGTTCTGCCACGCAATTCCTCCAGAATTCGGCAGAAAGTGGGAAACGGAGTGTCTTAACACTAGATTCCCCTCTGCCTACCCTGCTGTGTGCGGGATACAGCGTGAAGCTGGTTTTTTTTAAATATTTTAGGAGTAAGAAATACAAGAACAATAAATGTGAAAAAAGTAGACCAGAATGTAAATATACACTAGTATTATGGTAGTATCTAATTCTAGACGTTAAGTTTTGCCATAATACGGAATGTCACAAAATTGGGAGAATAAAATGTCTTAAACCAGGCTATCTTTACCTATCCCGCTGTATATAGCAGGGTAAGTAAAGATGAACTTTCCCGTTTAATCCGGAGTATACTGTGGATTAAATTCACTCAACTTAAAATATATTATATAAGTGATCGAATTATACTGATACCAGCCACCATCAAAAGCCATTGAGGAGGCAGGCTTATGTCAAGGAGCGAAAGAAGACATGCCGATCGCGATAAAGGTGAAAAATGTAAAAAAATATTGCTACATCTAATATGTTTTTTATGCTTCACACTGTATCCCAAATACAGCACGGTAGGCAGAAGGAACCTAGTGTTAAGATACTCCGGTCCCAATTTTCTGCCGAATTCTGGCCGAATCTGGAGTCACGCTTTGCCTCGAGAGATTAAATATTTCATTTCCGCGAATGGGAATAAAACTCACAACCATGCCATGGTTGAAATAACATATGTATATATATATATATATATATATATATATATATATATTTATTATATATATATTTTTATTTCACATCAAGGGGCCGTTCAAGTATTTTTTGGAATTATTGACCCCCCCTCCCCTATGTCATCAAAAATAGGCAATCTTCTTAAAAATATTTTAATTGAAAATGTCAAAAATAAGCAAAACCCAAGACCCCCCCCCCCTACAGTGCTTACGTAATACTTGAACGGCCCCCCCTAAAAAAATTCCAACTTTGATCTCGCCGATTATAGAAGCTTTGACGTGAACGGTTGCGTTGGGGAACCCTGTATGTTAGCCGACTTTTAGTCCTTCGGAAGATATTTCAGAACTTGTAATTTTTCGACAAAATCGGATTCTTGAAGGAAATTTTCAAATACAGCCCGACTGTTGAAATCGTTTCTTTCTCATTGTAGCTCAATAGTACGTTTTTTGTATAATCTAATAATTTACGCATCAATTGGTTCTTTGAAAAGCTAAACCTGCCATTTGAATGGTCTCCAAGAAATAGAGATTTTAAGAATTATTGTATTTTGGATACATTTATCATCTTAAATTTCTAAAAAGTTCTTCAAATATTTAAATTTAAATTTTAAAATTAGCTTCACGCTGTATCCCGCACACAGCAGGGTAGGCAGAGGGAACCTAGTGTTAAGACACTCCGTTCCCCACTTTCTGCCAAATTCTGGAGGCATTGCGTGTTGAGTGGCAGAACTCAACGCCACGCTTAAGCGTGGCTCTGGTAACGAGGTTAACCTCGTCACCAGAGCGAAGAAATGGAAATATAAATTTAAGTAAATATTTCATCTCCTCGAGTGGGGATCGAACCCACAACCAGTCGGTTTTGCAGTCACACCTCGTGCCGCTGCGTCACGACCGGCCTCAAATATTAGTAAAAATATTAAATATGAATAATTACTTTACAACATACATTTCTAAGGCTATATTACACTGTATGAAAACAACTTTGAAAATAGGAATCTGCATTTTTCGTATATCAATATATTTCAAGATAATCTATACTATTATTATTAATGTGAAAGTTTATGAGGATGAATGTTTGTTCCATGTTCACGCAAAAACTACTAAAAAGATTAAGATTAAACTTTAATTATTTATTTGTTTTGAGTAATATATCCTATACATCAATATAAGACATAAGCTACTTAAGCCAATTTATGTAAATATTGTGTATGATTTGATTATAATATAAGAATAAGAACAATTTTATAGAGAAGAAAATTATTTTTATTTAAATTAAGCCTACAGCAATAGGTAAGTATAAATTGTGACATATCTTTCCCTGGAGACAAAAGGGAAGGTTCCCTTTTATCTTAAGGGAAAGATCTTTTTAGGGAAAGATCTCTTGAAAGAATAATAAATATATTTCTAATATATGTCATGATTTTGCAAATACTCATAGATGAAAAAGGGGCCACCGGCGGCAATATCTTAATTATGTTATTGAGATTTATCCTACTAAGATGTCGTCGTAGCGTAGATATGAGTTCGATTCCCACTCGGCGTATGATAATTGACACAAAAAATGTTAGTGCGAATTCTATCTAAGTTATTTATCTATATCCCATAGCATGCCCCGTAATATAGCCCAAATTTATTTGTGGCAATTTGAGAAAGGTATATAATAATGTCTCGAATGATAGAGGAAACCTATTGAATGTATTGACTAATGCTGATTGTGTTGGTTGTTGGTAATGATTAATTTTCGTCTTATTTCTTTAATAATCACTTATTGTATAGAACTGTTACGTAATATATTTCAGACTGAGCCAACAACAAACCTTTTCATCTTACTATATACATATATTATTGATTATTTATTATTAATATAATAATGGTGATGCCAGTCGTGGCGGAGGGCCAGTTGCGTGCGACTCGAGAAAAAGAAACGAGACAAAGCGCGCCGTTGAGTTTCGCTACTCAACACGCAATGCCTCCAGAATACGACAGAATATGGTGAACGGATATGTCTTAATGAGAACTCAGTGACTTGACATTAGGTTCCCAGGTCCCCTCTCCATAACCTGATATGTGCAGTTACAGTGTGAAGTTAAAAACATATTACAATTATGAACGTTTGTGAGGACGGTGAATGTTTGTTCCACTTTCACGCGAAAACTTAGTACCCTAAAAGCATTATTTTTTTATCTTTTCATATGGGATCCTACAAATATATCTAAAATGAATAAAAAAAATATTATTTTTGAACCAACTTTTATGCCAGCATGTTTTAGTAGACGTTTAGCCTTTTTTAAGTGGATGGGATATTTAAAGTAAATGAGTAAATAAAAATACAAATTATTTTATGATTCATTTATTGTTGGGAGTGTAGTTCATCATATAGATTTATTTAAAATAGTGTTTATTGAGTGCAAAAATAAGTATGTCATAGAGAAACTTAGTGCTCTCAAAATTCTATGAATGTTAAGTTTTATTACATCTTTATATTATAGTACGTATCCTTGAGTAATCACGCCTTGAATTAACTAAGAAAAGACGAATGATAAAAGTAATATTATAAACGCCATAATAATTATATTTTTTCAAATATTATGAGAAAAACAAAAACAAGACGTAAATACTTATCGAACACTTGTGAATTCTAATGTACGCAATTCATATAAGTACAGTACGGCCAACAAGTCGTGGCCGCTCTGAAGACGGTAATCTTCGCAAGATTTGATTTTAGGAATTTTCTTACTTTTCAGTATTTTCTTCCTGAATGAACAAAGCGCATAAGTTCAGAAACCTAACTTCAGAGCGACCACAACTTGTTGACCGTACGGTAGGAAATATGACAAAACCTTAAAAGAACTTGGTAGTTCGCTCATAATCCAATGAGTACTAAGGAAACCTATACAATAACAATAACATGTAACATTTTGCTATCATAAATTAAACAATAAATAAACAACTTGAATCACTGTAAGTTATACCTACTGTGTTTCGTTTTTTTTTAATAAATCACACCTCGCATAAGATTTGCTCCCCGACTTTCACTTGCAATATTATTTAGTTGTACTTCAAATTCAAGTACCTATACTGAAAATCAGAGTTGCATTCTACATTTCTTGTAGAGTTTCAAAACATGAGAAACTCTTAATTGTTTATAAATAACACGATACAAAATGTTCATTTAATGATATATAATGGAATGCAATGAAATAATATAAACGTACATAGCAAAGAAATAACATATTTTTTTTTGCCTCCCAGTTATTTTATTACACATAACAATACACAAATAACAAATGAATTGAGAATTGATATTTTAATGTTTCTACTCCATTTTAATTTTAAGATTATTTACTGACATATTGTTTATAAACCTTTGTGAATTAATATGATATCAAACATAAAAATGACAAGAATGATGTATTTCGATAGTAATTCTACATATAATCTAGTGATATTCACTCTCCTTAAAGTCCATAAAAGTTAGAATTTGGTCGAGAAGTTTACTAATAATCTAATATACTTTAAAGTAGATATTAAATCTTGATTCACGATGAAGGCCTCCAATACAATATTTACACAGACTTCTAATATCTAGTAGGAAAGTATTATTAATGTATGTTTACGATTAAATTATTAATAATATATTAAAGTTATCTATTAAAGTTATTTAATAATTGTATTCAAATATTTCTAAAAAATGGTAAGGTAAAGAGGTGTAGAAATAGGAAAATATATTTATCTCGACAAACTTCTAAAATTCATAAGATTGAATTTGATGTTATTTTATATAGTTAAAATTAGGCAATACTTTTTTCGTTAAAAGCTCAGTAAAATATTTAATATCGTCTAAGATAAATCGATGTGGATAAGCCAATATATTTTAGAAAAAAAAAACCGTTAAAATTTACTTTTTCTATAATTAGGTATAGGTCCATGTTAGTTAAATTTGCAACTACTTAAAAACAATATTTGAAAATATCATTTAATTTTTTTTCTAACAAACTCTAAACTAATGAAAAAGACAAATTTATATGAAAGCCAAACGTCAACCACACGGTGCGCTAAATCTTATCTTATCGTTAAATCTATTTTCTACTTTGTGGAAAGTTGATTATTTGTGATAAAGCAATTATTATTAGATAAATGTTATATAACATATGGAATAGGGAGAAACAGGGAGAAACGGGGAGAAATATATCTATATAATAACGACACAAAGTATACATAAACAGCATTACGGTGCACACTCGCGCTTACGATAAAAATGAACTTACTTTTTACATTAAGATCAAAATTCTCACAGCTTTGTCTTTCATTGTTCGCTTACTAGCGAATTCGAGTAAATTCGTTAAACACTAAAACTATTTAGGTACACTAGTACATACGTAGAGGTAATTGCAACAGTCACAATAATAAATATGGTACTAAAGCGCGTAGTTATGTTACGCGCGGGGACGAAAAATGTCGGCGTAAATTAGTCTTTACAAGAGGACTACACAAATCTACTGAATGGTTATGGTTTATATATTACATAAAGATATTAAAAGAGCCCAGTCGTGGCGTAGAAGCACAAAGTGTGACTGCAAAATCGACTGGTTTGGGTTCGATCCCCACTCGAGAACATGAAATATTTATTTAAATTTATATTTTCACTGCTTCGCTCTGGTGTCGAGGCAAAGCGAGGTCCGGCACTCAACACACAATGCCTCCGGCGGAATGTGGGGAATTGAGTGTCTTAACACTAGGTTCCCTCTGCCTACCCTGCTGTGTGCGGGATACAGCATGAAGCTGATTTGATTTGATTTTTATGAAGATATTAAAATATTTTTATAAAATCACAAATCTTGTGACAATATACATTTTATAAAATTATATATTATTAGATTTTGATAATTGGTAGTTTGAAAAAATATGAGTAAACTAAGTGGCCGATTTATTAAAAATTTAAATAACATATAAATATTGTTTCGATTTTTGAATATTTTATATTGAGGCTAAGTTACAAAAAATATATATATTTTTGAATTTTATACATATAAAACAATCCGCGCCATAATAAATTAATAAGTAATTTTCATTTTAATGATTTTTTTTGTTTAGTAAGCGCGCTTTCTATATATTTAATTATATTGTGAGAACCTTTTTATCATAAATTGTCTTCCAACGTGGCATTGTTAAGATGCCGAGAGAATGACCACAACCCCTTCGTAGATTTGGCGTGAAGGATATAAGGTATGTCAAAGAAATATTTTATGAGAAATACGCAAAGGCAAAGCGCGGAACTCGCCGGATAGTGGGAAAAGGAGTGTCTTAACATTAGTTTTCCTCTGCCTATCCAGCTATGCCCGGGATACAGCGTGAAGCTGATTATTATGAGGAATACGCAAATGATACAAGTACCGTCACAGCTGGGGCCATTAATTTCGTTGTTATTATACAATATATTTATCAAGAAATCTGTATCGACAATAAGCATAATAAATTCAATTTAATATTGAAATTATATAAGTGTAAATTTAAAAAGTCATATATATTATGACTAAATAAAGGTAATTCGCATTCGATCGATATGTCCTAGAAGACATTTTTGACTATTAAACACTAAAAAATAAATTACCAATCAATACTAGACGACCCCAGCCATTATTACTCAATGATACATGTATATATATGCGTATATTTTTAATTGAGACGTGAATAATATAACACAAAAAATACATAATCAAATCAATATACGATAAGGCAACACCAATTATTTATACATTATATAAGTATAAAATACGAAGCTTGAGATCATAACCAATGATAAGCACGCCGGTATGAACTGACGACGTTATAATATAAGCATTATTATTGCCAATAGTATCGAAACTATCTTACAACAGTAAATAATTAAGTAGTAAGGCCCGTTAAAATTACAATAATCTAACAATAATAAAGACAGAAATATTACTTGATAAATATTCGTCGAGTCCCTTAAGTTAATATTAATTATTTACACACGATATACACAACTCCGTACACAATAATTTATTATTCAAAAAGTTTTCAAAAGCTGCCTACGAATTTCAAATTAAGCATTACCATTTTCTGACAAACATCCGTCCGCTCCTAAATAGATATAATATTAGGTAGTATACTCAAATTATCAATTGTTTAATTTATTAATTGCTATTAAAACAATTGTTTAATATAAAATATTCATATTTTAGTTCGTGAATTTTAGATTAATTAAGATTACAGCTAAAATATACATATTTCATATTAATAAATTACAAAAAAAAAACCATAGAGACACAGATAACACAGATCTTAGTGCTTTATTGAATATTAATGTAAAAAAATAATATTTGTTGGGTTTATCCATTTAGAAAAATATATTCTATAGGAGAATAGATACGAGACATACTCGTACTTGGCCTTATTGAATGTTATTCAGTAATAAAATTTTAGTGAATAAAACGCTAATCCTAATGAGTTTCAATAATTTGTTATAAATTTAATTGTGAATATTCTAAAATATGTGATATAAGTGACGTAAATTTAAATATCATTTTGGTGTTTGAGTAGTTTGATTAAAATACGACGAAAGGTAATTAATTATATCTGACGCCTCAATATTCAAAGTTGGCGTTGATTATTTAATATAATCTATAATTTTTTGTATTTAATTACATAATTGATAAACATAAAACAATAGTTTAGACTATTGTTATTGTCTATAATTTTGGTTTATACGGCTGTTTCCAGATCTTCTGATACTAGTTGAAAGTGTTCTTGACCTGAAAAAAAAATATTATACTGTAGTCATAAAAATATATAAAACTAAAAAAAAAACAAAATATGTTACCGATGTACATCATCGACTATTATTAAAGAAAGTGATGTGAATGTTTTAAAAAGCTTTGCTATAAAAGTTAGTTTGGATTTCTTATATATTTTTAGTATCAAGAAATATAACTATAAGAGAGTGATCAGGTGAATGGCGTTGGTGGGAAAGGATTTTTTCCTCCACACTTATTATTTTAACATAGAATAATTAAGTGGTACGGTAAGTTAGATTAACATAGGTTCAGAGAGATTACTGTTCTTCTAACATTGGTTACATATATTTTAGATTTTGAAGTCTTCAACTATTTTTTTTACCTGCTTTTTATATATTTTCAGACTTAATGCTTCCTAGAAAAAATAATTATTAATCATCCACGGTTTTTTGTTAATTTTCTTCACAACTATGTTTACATGTATATCTATTAATCATTAATTTTAATCATACAATTATATTTAACAAAGACTTAGCCAAATCATTAACCATTACAAATAAAAAAAAAATCTGTAACATATAACAATTCCAGATTTAATTTAATTAGGTTATTACGATTTGTTTAATAAAACACTGTAAAAAATTCGTGTCGTCTTATTATCTAATCTATTTATCAGTAAGATATTTTGCTATTATGCTTTATATCTATATAAAGATAGTTATACCTATATAATAACTTTATAAAGAGAAAAGAAATTAATGTTTGTGCACATTCGTCATTTTAGGCATGAGATGTATTTACAATATCTGGTTTTGAAACCAGGGCTTCAAAGTACGGTACGTGCCAGTGCGAGTAGCGTCATTCTTTTGCGATCATCAACTCTTCACGAGCGTCCATCGAAGCTCTTACTTTTTCTTCAGGAGCTACTCTCGCCTCCCCAAGATGACGCTGTCAAGACCAGTCCAGGTCGACAGCAATAAAGCCCATTCGAAAAAAAAGCGTAAAGTAGCGAAGGGCTCGGGTCGAGAGTAGATTACCGAGTACCGAGTCCGCCCGAACACGACCGAAATACGTTAAAAGACCAGGGACTCGTCATTCATATTAGGTGTCATTATGCATTCTAATTTAGTTTATTTTTAATTATAAAAACACACACTATTGCTTATAAGTGGAAGTGTCAGCACCACTTTAAAAGAAACTACAGTTTTAACTAATCTATAAAAAGCTATTACAGTTTTTTTTCCCAAATGAAAAAGTGATTTTTTCAGACAAAATAAATAATAAAATTATAGTTGTAATATAAACCGCCATTTGTCAAGAACGACGCACGCACACATAAACCTATGAAAGGTAAACCGCCGCATACGCCTCATTCCGAAATCGAGTCGTAGGTATTGGCGGCAAAGTTCAAAGTTGATTAACCTTTAGTAGTATTTTTGTAGTAGAATGTGTTTACGTTATTGGTATCTACGCGTAACTACGTCACATGAAATACAGGTATGGATAAATATCGTGAAATGAAAAAGAATCCTACGTCTAAACTGTTGAGGTATCTTGATTTATTTCTTTAATATTGGGTTTTAAATATTTTACCCTATATGCTGTTCCCGTAAAAGGGGCGCTGACACTTTCACCCTGTATTTTATATGCATAAAATAGTACTTAACTTACGTTAAATATACAATAGTAAATCTTGGAAAAATGTAAGAAATTATGTTATCCAATGTCTCAATCAATTGTCAGACAATAAGCATGGTTTTAATCCCCTGCCAGAAACCTAATAAATTGCAAGCACCTATGAATATAATATACAGCAACTCTAAAGCAACAAGATGGATTTGCTATAAATTTTAATTAACTAATGTGAAGAAAATCAGCGTTTGCTCCTAATATATTTGTAGGCACCTACATTGTAAAGATGAAGAAAAAAATAAATATTCTATACATCATATATACATTAATATAAAGATCGTCGTGGTGA
Source organism: Heliconius erato x Heliconius himera (assembly GCA_013421005.1). Classification (NCBI taxonomy): domain Eukaryota; kingdom Metazoa; phylum Arthropoda; class Insecta; order Lepidoptera; family Nymphalidae; genus Heliconius; species Heliconius erato x Heliconius himera. The sequence continues at coordinate 17,742 of JAATLQ010027410.1, forward strand.
AACATAGCGTCTCACGGTGATAGTTGTGGTTTCGATTCCTGCTCAACGAGACAGTGTGGCGATGAGTTCCGCTACTCAATACGTCATGTCTCGAGAATCGGGCGGAAAGTGAGAAACAGAGTGTTTTAATCCTAGGTTACCTCTACCTACATATATGTGGTATACAGTGTAAAGATAAAAAAAGCTGATATTTACTTTCCAAGTACGCAGCCAGATCGTGATCATCCGCCCTCAGGGCCAGATGCCGAGGTGTAAGTCCATTTTGATCCTGCTTGGTGAGCGACGCGCCGCCCGCCACCAGCATGCAGCACACCGCCCGGCGCTTGTGCGCGGCCGCCTTGTGCAGCGCGGTCTGCCCCCTCTCGTTGTCCCGCATGTTTAAAATGGTGCTCGGCGCACTCGCTATGAGATACTTGACTATCTCCTTGTTCCCGTACCTGGCGGCGACGTGCAGCGCCGTCTGACCCGTCGCGTCGATGGACAGCAGTGAGTATCCGGCTGTGTGTAATTCTTTCATCTGCAACATATTTTTTTCATAAATTTAAATTTCAATTTAATTAAATTAAAAAGTTTAGTTAAAACGTTTCGTAGACTAATAAAATAATTTTCAAATCCGAATTGAAAATAATAAAGTTTAGAAGCTTGCTTCTACTGTCAAATAATACATTTATTAGATGTCAAGAAAATCATATTAAAATAATAGAATAGGTAAACACGACCTTAGCGAGTTTATAATCAAATTATAAAGGATTCGAAGAAGAAAAGGTTATTGTTTACGCGTACCATTTTCAAGTCACCGATTTTAGCCGCTTTAAGAAGCGCGTCGGTCGTTTTCTCCAGTAATTTTCTGAAACAATACCAACATTTAAATGTACTTCTATTGTATATTGCGCATATAATAAATAACATGGTTGTAGTGCTGGAAGAAAAACTAAATATTAAGCTAACTAACATCTAAAAAAAAAACTTAAAGACTACAATATTACTACAGAAATACATCTCACCTACAGCCAAACACTTCTTGATCAAATCCAAACAGTTTTTCATGAACGCTGCATGCAATAGAAGAAAGAAGACATAGAGTGCAGATTAAAGATCTGGACACATGTGCTTTGAGCTTCATTACGAGTGCGCAAACCCAAACCGTCTACTCATTTAAAATTAATAGTCATTACACTTTCTATTTAATATTTAAATAGTGCCTAATATTTGATGGTAGCAGTGGTAACACTCTCGAAAAAACAAGTTATTTTGAAGACTACAGACAAATAAATGTATACAGATTCAGTAATATTAAGTCTAAAAATATCATGCCAGGACGTTACAGTATGAAAAAATAATGGCGCCAGAATATAAGCGTCGTGTCTAAGTGAGTCCACGCTTTACGATTTAAATAATAAATTATAAATGTAGCCTATATTTGTGATTCAAAACTACGGAGCAAATTTTATGTTAGCTATCTATATTATTCATAAATTTATCAAATATACAGTCCTCGTTTTGCGTTCGAGCCTAGAAGATAGGAAAGATATCGTAAGTTTATTGTGTGTTTGTAAATCATCAAGGTTATAGTGTCATTTAATACTTACGTTTTGAATCTCGTAATGGAATCCCGATTGGGTTGAGGGTCTTTAGTTACGGGTGGACTGGTACAAAGTGGTGGAGAATTACTATCTTGAATGGATGGAATTTTTGATGGTTGGGGGGAGGTTTTGGAGGGCATGAGGGACATTTTGGAAGCGGAGGGAGGCAACCCCGAAGGTGGCGTTTGAGGAGTGAGTAATTCCTCTGATGTACGCGCGGGACTGCCGAACCCGGATTCACTGTTAAGCAAAATAATTTGTGAATAGTTTACACTTGAGAATTTATCATTCTCTCGTAACACGTATAAAATATATATCTATAGGTATATGAAGATGTGATAAAAAAATCTTTGAAGTTCACGTAACATATAAATGGAAAAGTTTTATTAACATATAAATAACTTTTACAAAATACCTACATAGAAGAAAAGTAATGATCAAAGAACAGGAAGTTAATATCAAATTTTTAAACAAAACAAGGAAGAGAAGCTAAATTGACTTGACGTTACTCGTGATCGAATCATTGCGGTGATCTAATCTCTAGCTAATTGTGTATCAGAGATATGTCGATAAAACTTAACAGGATAAACATAATTATTTTCTACGTAAACGATTTAATAAGACGCACGTGATATAATATATATTTTTTGCTTGATGCCATATTTAGTATATAGCAGGATAGGCAAAGGGAACCTAGTGTTAACACTCCATTTCACATTTTGCGCCAGTTTTCGAGACATTGTTTGTTGAGTGGCGGAATTCAATGCCGCGCTCTGTCTTATCAGAACAAGGAAATAAAATATTAAATAATTCGTTCCCCCAAGTGAGAATCAAACCCTTCAACCGCTTACAAACACCGGTCACCGGTTTACAGTCACACACTGTGACACTGTATTATAATGTTGTTAGTATGTAATACGTATGTCTAATCAGATTAAAAATTTATTTAAAAATCTATAGAAAAGGCCGGAGTGTATTCTTTGTATCTATAATATAATAAAAAACAGTCAAGATTTTAATTCTAACCTTGCGTGGGATTCGGGCACATCCAAGGAAACGCCAGCACTGGGCGTATCGACACTTTGAGATATATCTAAGGACACTGATAGACCAGTGGTGGTGTCTAAGGATACCGATGGTCCGGTGCGGTCGAGGGACGCCGTCGTCTCGGGGTGAGCCGTGGACTCCGTGTCGGGGGTGAGGGGCGCCGCGTCCAGGATGTAAATATTCTCATGTGCGATGTCAATGGGATAATGCAGGTTCTCCTGCGCTTTGTCGATTCGAAAGAAGCGCTCCGCAGTCACCGCTAAAAGTAATGTATTTTTTAAAACATCGTTATATATTCTGATTATTAAATATGTATGTTTTAAGCATAATATAAATAAAACATTCAGTTTTTCTCTCAGTCATGGGCTTGTTATAAAGCAATGAAATAATTAAAATATTTTTCTCTTACTAAACCAGTATTAACGAAAACAGTAAAACGAACATTTTTTTATAAATCTTTATATGTATATTCGATTTACACTTTTAATCCACATTTATGGATTTGATATGCAAATATTTTCAACTAATAACTCAAAATCGATTTGCGCTAATATATTTTTTCCCAAATACGTAATTCTAAAGGTTACAAAATGTATAGCAAGAGCGAGTACTTACAATCGACGAACCACCAGTCAACAAGGTTTGAGTATGTTTGAGATTCTTTGATCATGTTTTGAATGAGAGTTCGCATTTGTTCCAAGTCGGCCGCCGGATTCACTTCCAAAGTGCCAATCCGTTCCGCTACAAGACACGAAATACGAAAATAATTTCTGAATTTTGCTTCTGTTTATGTTCCTTTAGATTATTTATTTCAGAGATATTTTCATTTTTTGGAAAAATGCTTAATGATAAATTTTAGGATGTATAAAACTAAGATGAGAACGACACCACAAAAATATCATTTAAATTTGGAATTGTATCTAATTATTTCAAACAGGTTAACTTTTTATCAATTTGATGGAGGAATAATTCTAAATTTGTGATAAGATTCAGATTTCTTTTAGAAATAAGCCCACCATTGTTAACTAATATTTTTTTTTATTACCTATATGTATGTGTTTTTAAAATGCAAAAAAAAAGAATATAATATAATAAGATACGCCGTTACATAGTAGACATAATAAAAATCTCAATACATCTTCATGTGTATCATGATGACCAAACGTTAGTACCTTGGCAACAAATAGGAGATAAAAAGTTGTTTTTGTAAGAAAATTTTCAAGCAATAGATTTCACCTTCCTTTGTAAAGATAATAGCATTAGATACATACTTTATTCACAAAAATCCTTTGCAGTATCACAGGTGAGAAAAAACAGGAGGTGGAAAATATTTTAAGTGCTGTTTACAAGTAAGTACAAAAAAGGGCGATAAAATATATAAAAATATTATATTGAAAGCACAAAAGCAATGCGTATCAACATTCTTATATTCAATTGTATATATTCTTTTGTGTACTACTTTCTTATACATAAATTAACAAGACATTCATACTTTTACACTTTACTTTTTTTATAAAGTATGAACCAGGCCAGTCGTGGCGCCGGGGCACTAAGTGTGACTGTAAAACCGACTGATTGTGGGTTCGATCCCCACTCGATGAGATGAAATATTTACTTAAATTTATATTTCCATTTCTACGCTCTATTGTCAAGGCAAAGCGCGGCGTTGACTTCTACCACTCAACACGCTATGCCTCCAGTGTTCGGAAGAAAGTAGGGGACTGAGTGTCTTAACACTAGGTTCCCTCTGCCTACCCTGCTGTGCGGGAGATACAGCGCGAAGCTGGTTTATTTTAAGTATGAACAAAAACAATTTAATGTAATATAAACAATAAAGGTAACTAAAAAAAATCTGTGGGTATTATTGGAGCATATTACTATCATTGATTGCCCGATTGTGCTCAATCAGCTAACTTGATCACGAATTTCTGATTGAGTAAGTTTACAATTACGTTTCCCATTTACGAGACGTATATTTATATGTATCTATATATATGTATGTTGTGTTGTGTATGTTTATTCAATATATTTATTGTTCCATCAACAAGTAATGCTCCATTATCTCTGATGTCAATGAATATTTTATAGCATTTTTATTTATTGTAATAAATTATTTATGTATTCTTATACTACCTCAGATAATTATAATTTTAAAACAGCAGCAGAGCTTTTCAGGATAAGTGTGACATATATCTATGTAAATCATTTATCATATTTATTTTGTTTTTCGGCCTAGTTTGTCTTTTCGCATGCAGAATTGTAGAGAGAGGGAACCTAGTGTAAATACACTCTGTTCTCTTCTTTCCGTCCAATTGTCGAGTCGCCATTATATTTTGCGTGGCGGAATTTAATGCCGCGTTTTGTATACTAGAGTCGAATACATTGTCAATACATATTCTTCTAAGAGGCTATCGAACCCACAACCAACGCGTTTACAGCCAGGCGCTACCACGAGGACCCTAATATCACACAATAAAATAAAAACAAACGATTGACCGAAATATCAGCAACCTAAATATATAAATTGTGTATTTTACCTGTTTTTGCCAACAAATCTTTGTCGTAATGATGGCGCTCGTAGTCCACCATTGTTATGAGATTCACGGTGAGGGCGAGTTTGTCCAGCGTTGTTTGGCTAAAAATATGTATTTTTTATTCTTTATCTGACAAAATAAATCGTTCGTCGTTTCGCTAACAAATTGTGGAACATGTTTTTGTTAGAAAATAATAAGTTTCATAAATTACTTTTTTTTATTATAGTAGGTACCTACTTATTATATATTTAGTTTCTAAATATTTTATGAATAAAATCGTTTGACGAAGATCGAACCTAAAATCATTTGGTTCACTTCACGCATCTCTCACATTTTTTTTCTGCTTCACATGTTACATGCGGGATACAGCATCCCGCATGTAACAGTGTAGATAAAGAGAGTCTATTGTTAAGACAATCTGTTTCCCAATTTCAGCCGAGTTCAGGACGCATTGCGTATTGAGTGGCGGAACATAACGCCGCGCTTTGTCTCGACACCAGAATGAAGAATTGAAAAAAATTACATATTTTATAACCTCGAATTGGATTCGGACCCACAATTTGAAACAAATTATAACCATATTCCTACATTTTTAAAGTATTATTCCATACTGAGGAAAGAAAAACCCTTTTTTTGGAAACGTAAAAATAATTTAGCGGATTTTTAATCTCTTAGAAACCCAACCCAAATGCCGCTACGTTTAAATTTTTATACTTTTCTAAAAAAAAAGTAACCATAACGATGTTTTATATAATATCTCCAGTACTCACGGCACTAGCACCCTGCCGGGTTTCTTCTTGGCGAGCATAATGGCCTGATTGAGCCTGCACAGCGTGATGACGGAGGGCGCCAGCCTGCACGCCTCCCCGTCCACTTGCATGGGGATCACCTTAGTTGTCACTATCTTGGCGGTTTTACACTGCGTGATGCAAGTGCCGTGGCCGCCCGCTTGGAGCAAAGGCTGAAAGGGTTACCGTACATGCTTCGTCAAATATGATCAGCTGCAGCTTCACGTGTTGCAGCAACACCTAGTGTTAAGTCACTCTGTTTCCGACTTTCCGCCGGAATTTTAGAAGCATCATTGTGTGGGGGAATTCAACGCCAGAGCGAAAAAAATTTAAATAATAAATAATAATTTATTCCCTCGAGTGGGAATCGAATCCACAATCATCGCGTTACAGCCACACAATTGTGCCTTTGTACCACGGCGGCCTCTGAAAGTGTATAATATTTAATTATGCTTCGTCAAATATGGTAATTTAATAATAATCGATATTTGAATATTAATTAAGTAGAAGCTTTTTTTATACATTTTCTAATTTAGATCACATGAATTACTAAGAAAGTAGACAATGTATAAAATATAAAGTCTTATGTATCATACCAATTGATATGTGGTCAATCCCACAACTTCTATTAGGCCGTCTTCAGTCGAGGGTTCGGAAGTGCCCATTGATTTGTTCCAAGGGTGAGTTCCACCTCCGTAGCTATAGCGAAACAAAAAAATACTAATAACATAAAATATTGGTAATGTTGGACTGTATATAATATCAACATTAGGTACATACTCCTAAAGTAATCAATCTGCTATTAAAATATATAAATACATAATTATATACATCAAAAATATACTAATAATTCTTTAATATATATAGGTATATCTTTTCATTATAGACCACTATTATAAATATTGCATAAGCCTTTAGTGCTTTGTGTTAATAATTTAAGTGAGCGCGGTCTCTACAAATACCGTAAATCTAATTTTCCTTTGATTATGTCGCAACAACTCAGTGCAGGCCATAGCTCAGTCTGTTTATTAATTAATACTGGTATTAAATCCCTCAGGTAATTTAAATTAAGAACTATAGTTTATTTTTATAATCAGAAACGAAAATAGAGGCTGAACTGAAACAAAGATTTTGTGTAAGTATTGTAAGTAGTGTAAGTGTATCATTTTTTTTACATACCTTGGAATGTTTAAGAATACTATAGCGTGAACTTTATGCTCTCTGAGCACAGGTGTGAAATCTTTCCCGTCGCATTCCATAGTGACGAAATCAGCAAGACCCTTCCATTTCCGTTGCATTAAGTCCTTGCCACCGGCGGTTCCGTAAAATAGCTTGTTTCGTATACGAGAATTGAATTTTTCCGGATGTGCCTCTAAAATATGAATGTAAATAAATTAATTGTTTTATATAAATTATGCTTAATGTCTTTAATTTGATTTAAGAACTCTAGAACAGCAAGTACTTGGTGATAACATAAAGTTTTACATAGGTTCAATTATAATTTTCATATAAATTAGAAATAATAAGATTTATATATAAATATGCGAAACAATTCAGTAAAGGTTCTTAGCGCTGCCACATATATTAATATATTTACATATTAACTTAAAATTAGGAACTTGTTCCTAAAATTTTAACCCTCTACTAGATTTAGACTATATTTTATAGACACATATTTCTATACATATTTAATTTATTATATTGGATTATTGGCCTATTTATATTGGATTAGTAAATGTTATCATTTTCTATATGTCAAGTTATATTGCTATGATTTTTTTTTGTCTAGGACGTCGTGGCGCAGGGTCACTAGCATGCGAGTGTAAACGGGACGGTTGCGGGTTCGATGCCCGGAAATGAAATATTTAATATATTTATTTCCTCGTTTCAGTAACGAGGCATAGCGCAGCGTTAAGTTCCACCACTCTATAAGCAATGTCTCGATAAAGATATACTTCACTTTCCGCTCCAATTTGAGACATTATGTGTTAATTGGTAGAACTAAACGCCGTAATTTCTCTAACTAAAGCAAGCAAAATAACTTAATTCTCTGAATAGACTGTCTCGTTTACGGGTGATGTTGTCACACTGCAGCACGATGGACGCTTTATCTGAACTACTACATTCAAGACAAAATTCAAAACTCATTAAAAAATAATAATGGGTAAATGCATGCTTTAAAATATTATTTTCATCTATTTTTCCTAAAATTTATTGAATAAAGAATTATCACAAAAAAAACATAAACTAGCTCGGCACGTATAAACTTAAGATTTGCAGCTAAAAAAGTCAATGATCAACAAACAACCACAATAGTGATACAACTAATATAGTCAGTGCGTATATTTAAACTATAAATAATAATAAAAACAACATTAGATACATCATTTAACAAATGCGACTTAAATTATAACATGGCTAAGTTCGAACAAAACGACTATTGTTGGTACAAATTATTCTACGAGTTCCCCGTTATTTAATATATTTAAATACTTTAATTCGTGTTCCGACTCCAAGGTCTCTACGAAACACGTAACTAGTTAGCAGGTCACGTCTCTATTTCCACCTTTCCACCTAACCCCGTGTAACTTCATACATATGTATGATGTGATAAATGTATATAAAACTACAAAACACAACAAACGAAATATGTAAAATGACGTTAGTAAATATACTTTTTTTTTCAGCTTCACACTGTATCCCGCATGTAGGAGGCTAGCCATAGGGAGTCTAGTGTTAAGACACTCCGCATTACGTGTTTAGTTGTGCCTTGACACCAGAGTGAAGAAGTGAAAATATAAAAATTTCAATTCCTCAAGTGCTAATTGAACCCACAACCTGTCACGTTGCCACCCACACGCTTGTGCGACTGCACCACGACTGATCTCTAATAAATAAATAGATCTCAGCAAGAATATACAGAATATTCTTTCAAAGTACCTACTACCATTATTCATTTTCATAGAAAGCTATTAAAATAGAAAACTCTCAAACAATTTTACGCAGCACAAAACTTACCTCTGGCTTCATGAAACTCTAGAGCAATATGCGCGTCGACTCCAAACGAGAAGTAATTGTTCACGACGTTAAGTGGGAGTTCCGGCTTGGCATTACTGGTATCCTCTCCTGATGCAGCTTCATTTGGCTCCACTTTTAATTGCCATCGATCCAGTAGCACGGTGTCGCTCTCACCGATGTGAGCTAAGATCTTAGATATTGGCTCGTCTTCGTATCCCTGTAGTTTTATTTGAATTATAGTATTCATTTGAAATTAACAATGACGCAATGATCACTGTAATATTATTTTACAGTTTCACGTTGCATCCCGCAACCGCAGACACAGGGAACCTAGTGTTAAAACGCTCCGTTACTCATTATCCTCTACATTTACATTCTGGAGGCATAGAATGATGAGTGGCGGACCACATCGCCACGTTTTGCCTCAACACAAGAAATGAAAATATTAATAAGTAATAATTCATTTCCCCGAGTGGGAATCGAACCAACAACCTATCGCGTTTACAGCAAGTTTCAGCATCAAGCAAAGTACAGTAGTTTTATATACTTAAATATCAAAATATAGTACTTAATAAACTTTACAAATGTAATTAAATACTAGGAAAATTACCTCAGAAATTATAGGATACATTTTAATTTCAGCTTGAAGTAATTCTATGTTGCTCGGACTACTTCAAAAGAAATATAATTAATATTATGAAAGACTACTTCTAGATTTATGATAAATTATTTTGCTTAAGAATATTCATCTAGAAATCGGTGCTCTTTAGAAATGAATTTTATGTTTATTCAATATTTCTGGTTCAAGTAACTAAATTGGTCATATGATAAATAATACTTAAAAAATATGTATATATATAAAACAATATACAATAAAATAAATTCTTCAGCTTTAATAGATCTAATATCTATATAGTTATAGATAGAGATAATTAATATTCGAGTAGAATTTAAAAGCGCATTTAAATAAAATAAAACAACTTTCATATCATTTAAGGAAAATGTACCATTTTCGACTACCTGTGATGTTTTTACCTATAATCTTTTTTATTATAATGGCTATTTTTGTTCCCTACATTTAGACTCTTCAGTGTACGTACATGACACTCCTCACTATACAGATCAAAACTTTTTTTTTGTGTGTTTGTTTTTTTTAAATTCCAGTTGAGGTTATTCTTTTATGCTTTATATTTGGGTTTTGCGTAAATAAACAAAAATATATTTGTTTAATAAATAGCACTTTAATCTTAATAATATATTTATTTTAAATTTAATAATATAAATGCAGATTATAAACAGACGCTTGAGGATCATCAATATTATTAAATAAATATGCGCATTTTTTTTTCCATTAGCAGCTGTACCTACTGTTATACATTTTGAAGTGACTTAGAAATTCTACCTATAACAGAGTGCAAACGTACGTACATCTCAATTAGACTCGGCGGTACTGTATTGAACAACGAAAGGATTAACGAACGTGGAAACATACATGTGCATATCAGATATATATGTATGTTAATATATTTTAAGCATTACACAAATAAAGGCAACTTACATTTTTGATTATATTGAAAAAAAATCGTGGACATTAAAATATAACTGTAATGTATTAATAAAGTTAAACCGATTCTTAGATTAGCGTGCACAAACCTGCATACACAATTAAAAAAAAAGCATTTTTTCCGGTTCTCTAATCACAATGAATGCCTCCAAAAATAGATTTTTTTCTACATTTTCCATATACAGACAGCGATGGCTTAAAATTTTGTTATATGTATAGATTATAGTCAAATTATATAAAATCATTACATAAATCGGAGTCTAAGTATTATGCTGATGTATAGTATTATACAGAGTTATATTACTGTAATGTTTCATCTAAATCTATTCAGTAGTTTTTGCGTGAAAATGGAACAAACATCGATTCCCACAAACTTTCACACTTATACTATTCTAATAGTAGGATTAATGCCAAGAAAAGAAAAGAAAATAAAGACGATAATAGATATATTAAATAATAATAAATGATTTGTGTAACTCATTATATTTTTAATCTATATTTTTTTACAAAAAATCATTATCCTTAAAATAAATTGATATTTTGTATAAAATTTATATGCAAAGTGAAAATTAATTAAAGCGAATTGTAATACTCTATTATTTTCCTCTCGTCAGTCGAGCCCAAATATATTTCAGTTTAATACTGTAAAATGAATTTTGCTTGAAATTAAATATCTATGCTGTATTATAAAATAATATAAATTAAAGCACAAATGTTCATGACAGCTCCACGTGCCCTTATATATTTTTACTTTAACTAAATATATACATACATGCCTACATATACGTATATCTTTTTATCCGTAAACAACTCAGGTCTTATTCTTAAATAGAATTTACAACGCTTAGGACAGTTTGTCTCTCGCAAACATATAGGTTTAAGCACAAACGTAATACTACAATACAAACACATCACAAATACACACAACACATATATACTTACACCTCCCCATCCAAGTGCTCGAGCGAGATCATTTCCAGTTCCCAATGGGAGCACTCCAACGGCTGGTCTTGAACCGATCCGGTCGAGTACGCTCAACACCCATCCCACGGTACCATCGCCCCCGCAAGCTAATACTCTCAAGTTGGGAACTTTTCGGAACATCTCCAATCTACAATACAGATACTGCTTAGCTTCAGATAAACATTTGAGCATTTACTAAATATAAGAATTACTCAATTCTTATATTTAGTGAAAGAATTACTCAATTCTTATATTTAGTGTATATAAAAATGTATTTTCTTCTAGGAGTGTTTTATAAACAATTTAAAGAAACAATTAAGATTTAACTATTTAGTTTTCGTAGAGTCAGTCGGCGCGTGGTATTGTCAGAAATACGAAGCTTATGGACTTATAAACTTTGTGTGAACTTAGTGAAAACTTACAATTTACCTCACTTTACTTTAGGAATAAAGCACACCTACTCTAGATAGGAAATTAGGAAAAGAAAGTTTCTAAATTATAAATATTCATGCAACGATAACGACTTGTAAATTATAACATAGCTTATAGATTTGTTTTTAATTTATTAATTGTATTCGTTAGTACTAATTGTTACATTCCTTTTGCCTGTTTAAAAATTATGCATATATTCTTAAATCCACTCAAAAATATTTAATTAAACAATTAATTAAGATAAGAAATGTATGAGTTTTGTGTTTTAACATCGATATTTTTTGTTTGAAGTAAATTTCAGAAAAATATAATAATTAAGTTTTTTTTCAGTTATTTATGTAGATACATGACTGATTCAAAGAAAACTTTTATATAATGATCAATACCAATATATAGTTAGATAAATATAAAAATCCCACCCACAACCGTCGCATTTACAGTCACGCGCGTGACACTTCGCCACGAGTGCCTTCGATTTTGTTATATGATAATATATTTTTTTTATATTGGATCTAACAAACTTTAATTGTTAGATTTATTAATCTGGTAGTAAATATTTTAATTCCAAATAGAAATTTTAACTTTTGTAAATTGTATGAGATTGTGGTGCAGCAATGCAAATTTGAAGTTTAAAAGTAGAAATTTAAGGTTTAAAACGACAAGTTTGGTTGTAAAATGATGAATTTCAAGCATAAAATTGTGAATTTGATGTGTAAAAGTATGAATTTAGAATGAAAAAGGTATACAAGACAAAAATTTTATAAATAACTATAAATAAAATGAATGCCTCCAAAAATAGAAAATAAAATTCTTTTAATATATTATAATACATACAAGGAAAGGAAAACAGGAGATAGAAGTGTAATTAGACGCCAGTAGCTAGAAGGTATAGTATTTACTCGAGAACATAACAAACTATAAATAACACGTGAACCTTTGTGTTTGTTCAACAATAAACAAGTAGATAAAATAAATTAAGTTTTTTGTATTGAATATGGGAAGCCATATTGAGATATTCGAACATTGCTGATATGTAGTTTATTTCAAATAAAATAAAAAAAAATAAATAAGCTTCACGCTGTATCCCTCACACAGCAGGGTAGGCAGAGGAAACCTAGTGTTAAGACACTGTTGAGTGGCAGAACTCAACGCCGCGCTTAACCTCGACACCAGAGCGAAGAAATGGAAATATAAATTTAAGTGAATATTTCATCTCCTCGAGTGGGGATCGAACCCACACCTCGCTGCGCCACGACTGGCCTCAATTTCCAATCTTTACTATAATATATATTTTTATTTTGCATATATCTATAAAAAATATGTAAATAAAAACTTTAGGTACACAATCAAAAATAAACAAAAAATCATATATAGGCCTCATAACCTTTAGTTTAGATTTAAGTTAGTGTAGAAGCATAATTAATTAATTCGATAAAGACATAATGCGGTGTTCAATTATCGTTAACCTTGTGAGCGTTAGTCTTCGATTAATAGCATATGAGGTGTTTATTGAGGATGAATAATAATACACAATTTGTATTAAGGAAAATACAAGTTAAAAACACATATAGAATATTGTTTTTTTTCCATCGTAATAGATCAATATCCCTTTTAGCAATTACAAGACATAAACATTATATCTGCGTAGTAAAAAAATAAATTAAAAAGACAGTTTTAAATTGTATTTAAAAATGACGTAAGTAATTACCCAGGTCCTGGTCCACCTTGTGTGAGATCGAAAACTTGACGTGGATTTAAAAGCCATTGGAATTTCTGTAACAATTTCGCTCCTTGATTACCTCCACTCTTCGGATTAATAAAAACGAGCACTGGTTTCACAGTGGCAGTTGGAATTGGCTTAATTACAAACGTCTTTTGTTCTCCTTTCGAATCTTTTCCCTTTTTCTTTGCTGTATTCTTCTTTTTTGGAGATTTTCTTAACGAGGATTTAAAGCTTCCTCTTCTCGGCAATTTTACTATCCACGATGGTGGTACGATTATATTGGATTGAATGCCTGAAGAAATATCTTTTTATTAATAATACCCTTGCAATTAAAATAATCTATTTTTACTATCTGAGAAATAATTTTATACATACCTAAGGAGCACTCTTCACCTATCCTCTGCAGATTGAAACAACTTTCCTTATTATGATATGCATCTTTACACCAGGAACAACTCAACGCCACGATCTCTTTAGAGCTAAACGATAATTTTGCTTGGAGAGACTGAAAACAGGATAATCATAAAATTGGTAGTATACCAATGATAACACAGAGGCAAAAATGACATGTGAATTAAAAAAGCAATGGTTATTATAAAGAATTAGCTTTTTATATTAGCGACATAGCACATATACCCAAACTACCACCTACTTCGTCGTGTATTTCGACATTCTTGTCTACTGATCTTTGTGGCACTATGCACCAATAGCAGCAACTTCGCCGGAACGACTGACAAACAATCATGCAACAAACATGCAAACAAGTGCTAAGGTTAAACAACAAAAAATATCATATAAATCAACGATACCAGAAGACTGTATGTAAAATATTAATTAAAATAATGATATTATTTAAATTATAAAACTTAAATAAGCACACATAAGCATATTTGTATTTTATTATGAAAATCTATTAGATACAGCATAATCTTCTGCTATTTATTGTATTTAAGTTTTATTCATGACGAAGCTAAAAATAAACAAAATTAATCTTTATAACAGAACATATTATAATGCATAATCGTATATTTTTGTTATTAATATTTATTAGCTGTTGTAGAACAATTTTGTGTTTTTCATTTCATTATTATTTTATTTCAGAATTAAATATACAGACTACATGTGTGTCGTGATCAAATATAAAATATAATATTCAAACTGTTACGCCACTATAGTACACCTGATATTATAATGTATAAAATTTATGAAGTTTGAGTTTTCACGTCTAGGGAGTGGATGTGGTGTTTATCGTGTTACACGCTAAGCCAATGAAATTTTGAACTTGGCAGGAGGGTGAGCCAGCTTGTGAAAGTATCACGAAACTAAACAAACGATGCTATAATGAAACAGACTTTACGCGTTTTGGACAGTTCACCTTAATTATTATGTATAGCGTACATTTAATAATACGAAATAAATGAATCGGCTTCACGCTGTATCCCGCTCACAGCAGGGTAGGCAGAGGGAACCTAGTGTTAAGACACTCCGTTAGCCACTTTCTGCCGAAATGACATTACATGAAAATATAATACTTTATAGTTAATAACAATGCTAAGTTGTGAAATTTTAAAAGTTTTCTTCCTTTCCACTGTGTGCATCACAATAAAATTGCAATCGAATAAGATTAGTGCTGTATTCTTCTTTAATGACACAGATAACTTGATATATTCATTTTTGATTATTTTCTGTTTGATCAAGTCGATTTTTGTTCTAACAAGAGTTGACGGAACGCGGCATTTCCTTTGCGTTAATTATAAACATTTCTCCGACTAAAAACTACAATAATAGCGTACAAATCAGATATTGTCACGATTATTTCTTTTATTTTTCACTTGTTATAAAAAAATAAAATAATGAGGTTCACGCTGTATCCCGAACCGTTCCCCACTTTCTCACTTGTTATTAATTCAAAAATAATATTAAACATTATTTTTAATTAGGTGTTGCCTTTTATATATAGACATATGTGATGTCAGAAAATTTTCATCTAATTTAGGATAAAAGTGTCCCAAAATTAACACAACATTTGAATTTGTCGCCATTTGTGCAATAAAATATTGGCAGCTCTAAAAAAATCGCTGACAATTTAGGGTTAGTAAAAATGGAGCGTTCCAGTGATAGAACAACGTTTTCATTATTGAACAATATTTCAAAAATAATGAAAGCTCGGCCGCCGCAGCTCATAAATTTTATTAAAAAATGGTCGAAATAATGTTTTAACTTTAACAACTATGAAGAGATTAATTAAAGGGAGAAGAAAAGAGCCGAACACACTGGTCTCCCAAAAACAAGTCTTTCAAATGTCCATGTCGAAGCAGTGTGTGAGGGTGTTGTTGACAATTCAGAACCCTCAATTCGACGTCGTGGACAAGAATTATATATTTCAAGAAGCTCTCTATCGCGTACACTCTAAAATATATAAATAACATCATAAAGATCTGTGTCTCCATGCTTACAAAATTCAATTAACATAACAACTGAAGCCTTATGCCCATGCACGGTGCAGAGTTCGTTGAATGGTATATTGAACATCAAAAAGTAAATTAAACACATTTTCACCTTGATGGCTTTATGAATCGCCAAAATTACTATATTATTACTCTGGTTCTGAGAACTCACATGTGATTGTCAAAAAACAAAAGCATCCACTACGTTTGATGTTGATTTTGGACTGGAGGCGTAATTGGACCATACTTTTTTGAAAATGAGGCTCGTCTGAGTCTGTTATTGGTGATCAATATCGCGACATGATGACACATTTTTTTGTGGAAATTAGACGATATTTATGTTGCCAATATGTGCTTTCGACAAGACGATGTCAAATAGCATATAGTCTGTGAAACTATTCAATTACTGCATGAGACATTTCCTTGTCGTACAACTCCTCTCTCATTTTGGTGACAGAATTGGTCCTCTAGATCGTGTGACTTAACACCATTAGATTTATCTTCATGGATTAATTTGAAGTCACAAGTCTATATCATCAAGCCAACAACCACCTGTGCATTAAAGGAGGAGATTCAACGCGGCATAAATGAAATTCATCCACATTTATACAAAATGTTCATGGAAAATGTCAACAAACACTTGCGTTTATGCAAAGCCGTGAAGGCCATTTATCTGTAGTGCTATTTTATAAACAACCCTATCCTATGCACTTTATGATTCAATAAAAAATAACAAACAAGATTAAAAACTTGCGTTAATTTTGGGACATAAAATCAGACAGAGGCAGAGGGAACCTAGAGTTAAGACACTTCGTTCTCCACTTTCCGCCGAGTTCTGAAGGCATAGCGTGCTAAGTGGCGGAACTCAACGCCGCACCTCGTCTCGACACCAGAGCGAAGAAATGAAAATATAAATGCTAATAAATATTTAATTTCCTCGAGTGGATATCGAATCCACAACCAGTCCATTGTACAGTCACACTTTGTGCCCCTGCGCCACGACTGACTTCAGGAAATTTGGGACATATACTCGTATGTATGATTTTAACATAAACATTAAAAAGACATTTACATAGAAATTGAACGTAGGATATATAAGGGAACATTTTTCATAGTAGGTATACTTAACTTACAAAATATTACGGTCAACACAAAATTAAGCCCCTGAACTTTGATGTTATAGGCGGGTAAATCTGACCACAAAGCAAACGGCTTCAGTGAACTATACAATCGAAGTAGTCGGTTTACATCAAAGATAAAAACGGATTAGTAAACATTGTTGGATCCTTACGACCCTGTTCTCTTATAAATATATTGTTATAAGAAATAATGCTCATTAAATAGAAAAAAATAAATAGACAATGGAATAAAAAATATACTTACGTATTTATAATTTTAATAAAATTGTTTTCATAGTAAAACCTTTTCTTGTTTAATATTAAAACCCCACAATGAGGCGAAAATTTTAAATTAGATTTGACCGTGTAAAGCTTAGTGTATGACGTTATAGTAGAAAATTAAGTTTCCAGACGCTTTATGAATAAACATCAGAAATTACATCGTCTTCTGTTCCTAACTATAAAATTATTTAGAGTTAGAGTCGATATAAAGCAAGTATAAACAGTATTGTTCTCATAATATGGTAAGTATTTTTTTATAGAATCGTAATAATTAGTTTTTAAATAAATTTATGAATAATTTTAAGGTATTCAAAGACAAACTGTGTTAAGATTTTGCCGAAATAAAGATTAACCTGCCAGTACAATGTAATAAAAATAACTTTATTAAAAGCCAAAACAAAAATTCAAAAGATTTTCTACTAACAAAATATTACAAAAAGCGTAAATATTAAAATTTAAGTCCAATGTTTCCTCAACAAAGTTAATAAACAAACAACACAACGTGCAAATCTCTAAAACATTTATCGGTGTTTATTAACAAAGAGGTCACACAACAAAAATATAGCACGATATTTGGTTTTGAAGGTGTTACCTTGCCGCATGCTTTGCACTTGCCCTTCTCGGAGCGGCGGTGGGCCCAGTGGTGGTGTGTGAGGGTTTGCTCCCGGTACTGACGGACCCCCACATCCCGGAATGTGGGCTTGCAGGTGAACTGAACACGGTCTATCAAGATGTCGATGCATGCTGTGTGCGCGACTATTTTGCACGCCGAACATTTCATTCGAGCCCCATGTTTCTGTATAGAGAGGATTTTATTATTTAATAACTGACAATGAAACAAAACATAAAATATAACGGTTTAAATTTAACTGAATAATCGTATTATATACAGCTTCACGCTTATTTCCGTATCGCTTGCTATGCAAAGAAATACTGAAGGCTGTTTCTTTTTTTTTAGCTACACGCTGTATACCACATAGCAGTGTAAGCAGAGGGAACCTGGTAACCTAGTCTTATGACACTTCCGCGTATTGAGTGGCAGAACTCAACGCCGCGCTTTGTCTCGTTATCAGAGCGAGGAAATGAAAATAACTTAAATTGCCTCGAGTGGTATTGGAAATCGAGCCAACAACCTGTAGCGCTGATTTTTATTTTACTTATTTATTAAATAGCGAAACTCAACGATCAAGCGCTTTGTCTACCAGACCAGGGAAATTAAACTAATCAAAATATAATATTCTTCACAGTAGGTATCGAACCCACAACCAACTCGTTTACAATCAGACGCTGTTACATTGCCCCACGACAACTCAGTATCTATGTCAATGCTGAAAGCATTTGAATGGAGAAAAAAAAATCTCCAATAATATTCGCATGGTTATATTATATATCGTTAATTGTAGTACAAAATATGAATTTATTTAAAATGAAGAGGCCAATCGTGGCGGCACGAGGTGTGACTGTAAAATCGACTGGTTGTGGGTTCGATCCCCACTCGAGGAGATGAAATATTTACTTAAATTTATATTTCCATTTCTTCGCTCTGGTGTCGAGGTTAAGCGCGGCGTTGAATTCTGCCACTCAACACGCAATGTCTCCAGAATTCGGGAGAAAGTGGGGAACGGAGTGTCTTAACAATAGATTCCCTTTGACCCTGCTGTGTGAGGGATACAGCGTGAAGCTGATTTATTTTATTTAAAATGAATTTATTTAAACCTACAAATCATGCTCGCATTACTCCAATAATTGGATAAGTGTGTAAATTGAAAGCAACTCAAGTAGAATAAATTCATACATCAGACTTAAATATGTTAATGCGTCAAACACCGAGTCATCCATCTCTGTACGGTAAAAATAATCCATGAATAAATATACGTTTTTAATATATTATATAGGTTAGCGTGCCGTTTACTCGCCAGTTGTAGCCAATGAGGTGTTAACGTACTAAGTAAATACTCAGGTAAATTGTGAGTTAGCTTTTTTTATATTTAAATATTTTATGCCATCAAAAACATCCTGTAAAAAACCCAAGTCTCGCAGCTCAGTCTTTCTATCGTAAAAAGTTGTGAGATCCATGTAATACCAAGTCGGTTAATCTATTTAGTCTCTACTTAAAGGACCTTCTGTCTTAAATTATTACAGTAGTTATTATCATGCCAATATTAAAAATATTTTACGTTTTAAACAAATAGATCGACTTGGACATCTCATGAAAACATAACCTATCGAAAGATATAATAGACATCATATTCGGAAGGACTCTAGTGACGAATTCGGTTGCTGGCCCATCGTGCTGTGTAGTGTGATAGTGTGAT
This sequence comes from Heliconius erato x Heliconius himera, assembly GCA_013421005.1. Classification (NCBI taxonomy): domain Eukaryota; kingdom Metazoa; phylum Arthropoda; class Insecta; order Lepidoptera; family Nymphalidae; genus Heliconius; species Heliconius erato x Heliconius himera. The sequence goes on from JAATLQ010027410.1 coordinate 37,556, forward strand.
ACATACTAATAATCAAATCATGCGATGTCCAAGTCGATCTATTTGTTTAAAAAGTAAAATATTTTTAATATTGGCATGATAATAACTACTGTAATAACTTAAGACAGAAGGTCCTTTAAGTAGAGACTAAATAGATTAACCGACTTGGTATTACATGAATCTCACAACTTTTTACGATAGAAAGACTGAGCTGCGAGACTTGGGTTTTTTTACAGGATGTTTTTGATGGCATCTCACTTCTTTTTGTAAAGTCGTACTTTTTGGTACCTATCTACACTTATTATTTTCTATTATACAGTAATAATGATTCATTAACTGCAAATGTAACCTTGTAATCCTATACATTTATATGGGATTACAAAGTTATTCATGCAGTTGGTGTATTTGGAAAATTGGACCGAAATTACAAAATATTTAAGTTTTCCCATGATTAAGACATTAAACTCTATTTGTATTCTAAATTTGAAGCTTCTATGTCTGCTAGAAGTGCCTTGGACTTTTGATGATCGGTGAGTCAGTCAGTGAGTGACAAAATTTAGAAACTTTAACAAGTTGTCATTCTTAAACTACTGGTTCAAATTGACTGAAATTTTAAATATACCGTGTTTATATTATGCCTGATTAGTTACTGA